>OZ010797.1:537622-780622 GCA_963932465.1 Maratus speciosus | reverse complement strand
CCAAATTTTCGGCAGTATTTACGCAGAAACTCGGATTTTGGACCGAAAACAAAACCGAGTTTTCAGTCGATCTTTATTTATGATGAGTAAGTTTCTTATTCAAATCATAAGCTTTTTAACTTTGTATGAGATAATCGCATATTTCAATATGAGAAAGATTCTTCTAATTTTTAATGTGGATAGCAGAATTATAACTCAAAAGTAAGATTCTGTCATTGGTGAGATTTTATACCTTTTATAAAGATGACGTTTTATATATTATGTGTAAACATTTTATATTGAAAATGCTAGGTGTTGATATCTATAATAATTCCATTTTTGGCTGAAATATTCTTCACTGGTTAAGACATTTAATTTAAACTCTTCTATATGTATCTAATAATGCCTATTACATAGATTTAAAGTTAAAAAGATACCAACCTTAGAGATCTTTTCGAAACACTATGAATTGCGTGACTTATAGGCCACAATCTCTCCTATAAATTTAATAAAGCTGTAACTCGTCATTTGTACTTGAAATGCCACTTTGCTGGTTCTTGTAATGAAATATCTAATTAACCTCTTCCTGGATCCACATAGGTGGACCTCTATTCTTTGCATCCTAAAAACTAAACTGTTTGATTTTATTTTTACATTTTTAATTCCTTTCTTAATAGCTGAATGTTTTTTGCTTTAAAAGCAAACTAACACAACATCTACGCTGATTTTCTCATTAAAAAAATTTAATTTTCATCTGAGTTTGCAAAATGCCTTCGATACAGTATGTCCAAGAAAGTGAGAACTTTTATAAGTATTTAACTTAAATTTTTACAATAAAAATTTTTGAGGATTTCTATATCATTCACTTGTTTAAAACCTTAACTTTGTGATTGTACAAATAAATTTATATTTTAAAGGGGTTTGTTATTTTTTATCTCTATTTGTGAATCTAAATTACTAGCCCCCTAAACATTCAATTTCAGACAATTGCTATTTTCTGCCATCAATATTCTCATATTCGAGGATGGAGTAGCACAGTTGACGTTTATTCCAACAGAGCGAAAAATGTCCAGACCAGGAATTTAACCTGGATACATGGCGTACCGTGCCAATGCCTTACCTGTTAGGCTATCCGGACGATTAACTGGCTGTCATAATTCACTCTTATTTGTTGGACCCGGCTGCGAACTGCAGCGCTAGTTTCATTCATCCGAGCTATAACTATAGCATTTTACATGATAAAAGTGTGTTTTGACACTGAAACTCCTGTATACCATGTATTAGGTCATAATGAAGGGAACGAATATTTTTTTTCCAACTGGATTAAATCAGGATAGAGTACGGCACGCCAAGTATCCAGGTTCGATTCCTGGTCTGGACATTTTTCGCTCTGTTAGAATAAACGTCAACTGTGCTACTCCATCCACGAATATGATTTAATACCGTTGGAAAAAATATTCGTTCCCTTCATTCTGTCATCAATGTTGTCATTTTGTTTGCGAAAAACCAATGAATAAGTATCTGTAGTATTATCTTCAAGTCTGAAGAGGTAACATTAAATTAGTAGTTGCGGTTGAGACGTTTGAAGATTCGGAACTCTAAAAATAAAGGGTTCAAACATTTATTCAAAATGCCCTGAGGAAATCAATTTTATGCAGAAATAAGGGAAAGATGTTGCGTCATAATCGTAGGTCGGAAATATATGGCTTGAAGTGTCCTTGGTGATTTCAGATTCAATAGCACGTATGCCGTCGGTAGGAGATAGATCACGTGATATTTTCACACAGTCAAAGCTTATTATAGAAATTTATAATCTTGGCATATTTCTCATTCGCGTAGGTATTTTTACGTTGCATACGCGCTTATAAACGTTGGTGTTTTGAAGGCGAAAAAACTTCTTTATGGCGTCTTTTTACACGACTGCCAAGAAGGGTTATGTCTTTCACGCGTATCTGGGTATGTGGATTTCTTTATACCCTCGAAACATCCCAACGGCTGGATGAATTTTAATGAATGAGGTCTCTATCGATTCGTCTTAACCGTCCAATGGTAATACGTTAGCTTTTGTTTTCATAAATTCAAAATGGCGGCCGTAAAATAAAAATGGTGGTAGACACGAAAATTTTTTTTTACGTACCCTATTGAGTGGCATATCTTTGGATAGGTCTTTCAAAATGAAGACGATGTTTCATTGACTATTTTACAGTCAGAAGTTCCGTTTAAATATTACACAACTTGGAAGTTGTGTAGGTAGGATCTATAGCTTTACTGCAACTCTCCTTCATAGACATCTATAGGCCTATGTTTATAGATAGATCAAAACAGTGTTTATAGATAGGAACTAACAATTAAACACAGCTTAAAAGTCATCAATACGAGTAAATAAATAAAAAAAATAGGGAAGTAATATAAAAAATAATTTAACATTGATGAGAAATAATTAATTAGTTCGCTTTTTACGCAGTCTGATTTTTTAAATTTAATTTTTACTTGTTGCGTATTGAATTCACAAACCAGTTTTATGCAGTTAGACTAGCAAACACATAAGGTATTAAAACGTTACCTGCATTAAAATGGCTGCCTTCGTGAACATTTTCGAAAGATTTTTTATTGTTTTATTTGGGCAGTCTTTTACGGTATTAAATCTATTGTAATTTTATTCCTGTGATTATTAGAAGAGGTGTTATAATCAATTTAATTAACAGGAAGTAATGAGTCAACTACCGGAAGTGGGCATAGGAAGGCCATTAAAAATGTAAACAATAATTCTATGCATCATTTTCTTTAGTTTTTTACATAAAAACACTAATAAACCTTAATTTACACTTCTAGATTAATTTTGTATATATCTGTCAGATAGAAAAGATATCTTTAAATGTGATTTCTGGAAAAGCAATTTTTCCGTTATTTCCGTGTTCGACAAACTTCATTACATAAAATGTGTTAAACCTATTTCTGTGAAATTTTATCAGGATGTCTTCCTTATTACACATTCTGTTCTGAACTAGAATCTAAGCTCTAAGGGATAACGTTATATGTATTTTATAGGTACTCGAAATAAAAAAAATAATTTCTAATAAAAATGATTTTTTTTTTTTTTTTTTTTTTTTTTGGACATACAAATATTTGTTAATTTTGAAGATACAATGAAACCTCCATTTAACGAAGTCTCATCGTTATACTTGCACATTTCATTATAAAGAAAATTCGTTAAATAGAAATCCACTCAAATTCACGAAATTTGTATAAGAAAATACACATTCATAAAATGAAAAATACATTTAAAATGAAAATTCTGGAAAAATGTATTTTAATTCGGGCAGTAATTTTTTTATGCAATGTAGACATATGAGGAAAATTTAATTAGAATAATGTTTAAAAAAACACACACACACACATAATGAAGAGGGGTAAACAAAAACTGAACGGTAGTGTACCTTTTCCTTTTTTTTAGTATTCAAATCCTTAATTTTAAAATCTGTAATATTACTTTGCACAGGTCTCTTATAAAAAATACTCTTCAAAAACATTTTCGCACTTTTGTAAGTATCAAAAGAAAATATATGTAACATTTTTGTGAAACTTTAATCCTCTTCTTATTGCATCGAAGGCCTTTAGCATTTCTTCTTTTGAATGCAAATGACTAAATAAATAAATATTTTCATTTTCATACAATTCGCTGAAATAAATTCACGCATCCATCGCAAAAGCAACCTCATCCCCGTTTGAATGTCGGACAAGCACAAAAGTGGAATACACTTCGTTATTCGAATATATTTTTCGTTATATGGAGATTAATTTGCATGTTAATGGCGTTCAAAGTCAAGGTTCAGCAAAAGATTTCGTTAAGGCTGTTCTCAAATCGAAAAGCGAAACTTCCTGACATAAGTTTTAATTTATTTTTGTTCGAAAATGCATGAAACTAGCTGGTGTTGTTGTCCAGAAACTTAGGTCGTCGAGCTGTTTTTTTTTCTTAATTTTTTTGCAAACGCAATATATCTTTCAGAAAATAGTATCAGAGTGGACGTTTCGAACAGAATTTCCGCGTGAAAGTAGAAAAATCACTCGAGCATGCGAAAAACGGGTTTGTCACGTGATCGAAATCACTTTTAACTCGATGGGTAATATTCGAAAAATGGAAAAAACAGATCAATCCCTAATCGCTTCCAAGGCCAGGCTTTCCAAATTTGATATCTCTCCGTTAAAAAATGAATTTGTAAATGTGTCAGTACGTTTTGCGCTTGTTGAGCAGAGCAGTTAAGAACAGCTTTAAGTAGAAAACTTCGTTAAAAGAGAAGTTCCACTGTATAGTAAAATTCCTAGTTCAGTGTACAGGTAAATGTAATAGTAGTATATAGCAAAAATGAAACTGAAATGTGTTTCATTGAATTGATTCTAAGCTGTCTGGCGTAAGCATGAAAGTTTGCTTAATAAAAGGCCAAAAAACCTCAACTTTAAAATTTGTTATGAAGATATTGCTAGAATTTTATGTTCTTTCATCATTCTTTATTATAAATGAACTAAAAATATGTGTATTTATGTAATTTTATATATTTAAAAAAAAAATAAGCATTCCTAACATAACCTCTTAGC
The DNA here is from genome assembly GCA_963932465.1 of Maratus speciosus. NCBI lineage: Eukaryota > Metazoa > Arthropoda > Arachnida > Araneae > Salticidae > Maratus > Maratus speciosus. The sequence goes on along the minus strand of OZ010797.1, from coordinate 776,050 downwards.
GACGAGCGTCGTTTACAGAACTTTTAATCATTTACCACTGGTTTTTCGAAACAAAAATTATCGCCTAATTGAATCGCAAAAATGGTACGATTAAATAAGTCAAATTTTACAATTAAAAATAACTGGTGGGAAAATCGAGGATTCTAAGCACATTATTCGGCACGTATGCGTATCGCTCGTCCCCAAAAGCTTAACACTAGAAACACAAGTTTTATAAAAATATTTAATACCAGAATTTTTATTTAAAACTGTTTAACTTATTTAATTAGCCCTTTTTCCCTTTGTGCCTTTTAAACTCATTTTATAAAGAAATTTCTAGTTCGAACGGAAATATATCCATATGGTAAGGGCCAAACTGCCCCCTCACCGTCGTTCTAGTGTTAAAGGTGCAGTCTAGATAAAAGTTAATAGTAAATTGCATGTGCAGTATAAAATCATTCACGGTTATAGGTTAAAAACTGCATCGAGTACAGTCAAATATTCAAATTACATGAAGTTTAAACTAATCGTGTTTTCTAAAAAATAATGAAATACATGACGTCATACATTTGAATAGTTATGTAAATTTGCATACAAGATGATAAAAATCACATGTGATTAATTACTTCGCTATACTAATTACATATTTTGATACTTACGAGCCTTCCTATTTTTTACAGAGACTTATGTATCTTCCAGTGCTCTAAATAGGTCATTACTTTCGTGAAAACATTTCGCTGCACTCAGAGCCTGACTATCACAAGAGCACACAGGGCGTGTGCCCCGGGCCCACATTTTCAAGGAGCCCCAAAATACATTTCTTTTACTCTCTTAAGATACAAATTAATGCCAATTTCCATTTACAGTTGATAAAAAAATTATTTTTTACCATTCAAGTAAACTAAACTGTCGCCGTGTGCTTCACCAACGACATTAAATGCAATATAAGAGTAATATAAGGTGTAGAGCGGATATTACATCAAAAATGCTTCATCCATCCCCCTTAGGTCTATAGTTTTTACGCACTCTAAATAGCATATAGTGCAGAATATTTTACTTTCCCATATTTTTTTAATGCAATTTTACATGTGTCTTATAATGTATTCATTTTTTTAAAATAAAGCTATGATAATATTAAAATATTTATTTGCTTAAAAGAAGTTATAAAAACACATTAAAAATAAATTAAAAACTCTTTATTTACATGTTTCAACTCATTTTCTGAGTCATCGTCAGAATGTATAATAGAAAATTACAAATGCAAAATGGAAAATGGAAAAAATCATCGGAAATGAACAAGTAATCATGTAACGTGCCCTATATTTTCGCGATTGCTCGTGTTTCCTCTATATCGCGATGCCGTAATTTATCCAACCATTCAACCCATAAATTCGGGATACGAAAAGGTAATGTATTGTTGCAAACTCCTGAACCTCTTAAATAAATTTCAATGGACTCTCTTATGAATAATTGTAAATAAAAATTAGACCTGTAGATGATTTTACTCTCGTTAAAAATATGTTAATGTTCTCTGTTTGGTTTAGCCGAGATAAAGCAATATTACCTCTATTGTATTTTATGCCCGCTATATGTTCTTTAGATCTGATATTGAATTTTCGTTGGGATCCGATTTGATCCGATTAATAGAGATGACCTCTCAGGAGTTTATATGATTCCATTTATTAGGGAGGGAGGAATCGAAAATCATTATATTGGTATAACCCAACGAAAATTCAATTTTATAACGTCTTTTAAGCAAATAAATATTTTAATATTGTGATATGATTAGAAATGGACGTAATTTTCACTTACTGCTCAAGTCTTATTTACATTTGTAATAAAGCTATGATTTATATTTTGAACTGCTAGTCATGTGTATAATGCAATTTTGTTGAGAAAGGGGGGGGGGGGGAGTTGCTGACACAGTCTGTGTGCCCTGGGATCCAGTTAAAGTTTATCAGGCCCTGCCTGCTCTGTCACAATTATGCGTGTTTTAATGAGTCTTCATATATCTTCTTATATCACTGTTTTGAATAAAGGTTTTTTTCACACTTAAAAAATTATAAATAAATACAATAGTAAACATATATGATTAACTAATTCAACATATTTTTTAGATAGCCTCGTGTCATAAATTTTAAAAATATCCGATTGTGTTATATTAACATAATTTGCGAATACACGAACTGTCTAAAAGCGTAATTAAAAAGTATATCAAATAAGGAATTCAACCATTCTAGAATGTTTAAACATTACTGATAAGATTTGACTGTTAGATGCGTTACCATCGAACAAAGTAGTGTATTTAAAAATAGGCATTTGAACTTAAACAATTACTAACTTAAGGAGGTGCGGGAGGACTGTGACCAATTTGTGAAATATGTGTCATTTGTGACGAGCTTGTCATAAACACTGTGATTTCAAATGAAAATCAAATTTCAAATTAATTGCTTAAGAGACGCAAATAGTGAAAAAGATTCCATGCTGGGACTCGAACCCGGGCCATCAGTACAGCGCACTGACATTCTACCGACTAAACCACTTGGAACGATACCCAGCACGGAAAATTTCTCACTATTATATGTTGGCAAGGCTACAAACGCAGCACAAGATGGAATATTTATCGTGAGTCAACTACCTGGGGCGAACACGAAACATAATTAAATCCAGCATCGTTCCAAGTGGTATCGTTCCAAGTGGTTTAGTCGGTAGAACGTCAGTGCGCAGTACTGATGGCCCGGGTTCGAGTCCCGGTTTGGTGTCTTTTTCACTGTGTTGGCCTTTGCGCCTTTTAAGCAATTACTTTGAAATTTGTTTTCATTTTAAATATTGTATCTAAGGCTCTGGAATAATTTCCATGTATTAATATAGTTTCTATCGATGCTGGATTTAATTATGTTTCGTGTTCGCCCCCAGGTCGGTGGCTCATGATAAATATTTCATCTTGTGCTGCGTTTGTAGCCTTGCCAACATATAATAGTGAGAAATTTTCCGTGCTGGGTATCGTTACAAGTGGTTTAGTCGGTAGAACGTCAGTGCGCTATACTGATGGCCCGGGTTCGAGTCCCGGCTTGGGGTCTTTTTCACTGTGTTGGCCTTTACGCCTTTTAAGCAATTACTTTGAAATTTGTTTTCATTTGAAATAGGAAATATTCATTTTTAAGTTTGGGTTTGTTTTCAAAATCAAGCTTTCAAGCAATGGTTGTCCTGAAAACGACTTTTTGCAAAAATGCGTTTCTCTTCATGATGGGTTTTTTCACCATTTCTTGTATTTAAATTCTTATAAGTCAAGAATAATTAAAGATAAATGGTTCAAATTTCGAACATGGATTTTTCAGTTATTTTACTTTAATTTTGATTCAGCAAATTAAAAAAAAAAATTTACTTTTGAAAATATGATTTTTTTTTTTAAGTTACATTATTTTTTTTAAATTTTTACTTTAAATATTTTTAATTTTTATTTAAATTAATATTTTTTAAATGCTGAATCTAAATTAAAACTTACATATTTATGTTTATTTAAATGCAAAAAAAATTGAAATTCCACAAATAATAGCTCGAGTTAAGGATTTTAAACAACCCCACTTTTTTAATAAAATTTAAATTTAAATTTTTTAAAAAAACATTATGAGAAGTTTTATCATGTGATTTTATTTACAAATGTATGGTTAACCATCTCAAAAAATTTTCGGAATTTTAACTCTATAAATAAAAATTATTTGAAAATGTGTCCCGGAACCCCTTAAACGCATAAAATACCGTACAGATGTCCACAAATAAAAAGCACCTATACTGAATAATTTAACTTGTTGTGTGCACATTTATAAAATTAAGGTTGCGTACATGTTTGGAAACAGGAAGTCAGGAGGTGACAAGTCCAGACTATAGAGAGGATGGAAGACCACCGAAACGTTCACCCGGGCCAGGTAAGCACTCACGATGAAGGTGGTGTAGGCTGGGCGCGTTATCGTGATGAAGCTTCCAGCTACCCTTGATGTCCCTTCGCTTGCACGTGACGCTTCTTTTGAGTCTTTTCATGATTTCCAAGTAGTAAGCAGCATTCACGGTCACTCCGGGAGGGACAATCTCGTAGTGGTCGACCCCCTTCACTCTGAAGAAGGCGATGAGCATGGTTGAGAAAAATCATTTTTGCTCAGCCTTGCTTTTTCTAGCACGCTGTTCCTTTTCCCCTATCTTGCACTGAAGAAGAATCTCGCTAGTAGATTCGAAACAGCTGTTTGCTGGTTTTCATGTATTTGTGCATTTTTAAACGTTGTTTTTTCTGCTTTTTAATACTAAAATCTGGTTTTGCAGGCGTTTTCCACCAAGGTATGACTTGGCAGACCTGTTGCATTTTAATATGAGAATCGAGTTTTAACTAATCGTGGAATTTCACCCGTCAACCCGAAGAGGTGATGGTTTGTGCAATCGCCTCCCAGTCTAATTGTATTGCATTAATATTCAGTAGTGAAAAATTTATATATTTAAAAAACCTTTTATGGTACAGAAACCACCTGCGGAGAAACTATAAAAAATGCTTTTAATCGATTTATTAAAATTTTTCATTTTCTGAAAGGATAACTTAAACATTTCTCTCAGATGTAGTCATTTTTAGGTGCGTTCGTAATTATATAAATACGTAGCACCTATTTGTTGTTCGGTCCGTTTGTCTGTCCGCCCGTCCGCATATATAACAGAGCAAAAACTACCCAACCAAATAGTCTGAAATTTTAATATAAAATGGTTGCAAAATTTTGGCGAGTCATTTCAAATTTTATGAAAATCGGATGTAGAGTTTAATGACAGGGACAGTCGAAAGTTTTTCGTTGCATGACGGTCAATAGGAAAAGATTATTTCAAGTACATTTTAATGATGTTATAGCCTTTCGAACAGAAAAATGAATAGGCACTTATGAAGTGCACTCAAATAGACATTCAGTACAGTATGCGGTGCAAAAAATATTTATAAAACTAGTTACAAAAAGAACGCACCTCATTTGCCACGTTTAACGTGCGATTTTCCAACTTTTTTTTATTATTAAAATTACTGCATCAATTAACATATTTTCCTGATAATATATTATCATAAGATTGTGTGAATCGAAGATAATTTGTACTTATTTTTTTTTTTCAAAAAAATGGTATATCATTAAATAAAATGTTACACTAATCCTAAAATTAAACAAAACCGTATATGAATTTTCTAAATGTATAATATGCCACACGAATTTTTAAAACCTTAATTCCATTTAGCATTTTTTCTGTTAAAATTTATTTCAATCGATTGATAATATTTTAAATTTAGCTGAAAGTAATAAAGGAAAAAATTTCTCGCTTCCCACTATTTGGAAGAGAATTTAAAATATATTCCAATAACCGTGTATAGCTATGATTTAAATACATACTATTATGGAGATTAATACATGTTCACTGAATGTATCGTTTTTCAAAATGTAATTTAAATTCAAAATATAACCCATTTCGGTGGCATCGATAAAAATGTTCAACACCTCAAAAAATGAAGAGAAGGGGTAAGGTGTAACATGACTACGATTTATCACCAGATTCGTTTTTTATTGCAGGTCATTAATGATTTTTTGAACAGATTTAAGGACCAAATTAATAGCAATACTTTTATAGGAAAAAAAAAATAAACACCAGCGGTGGGAAAAGGCAGAGAAAATGACTAATTTCTGTACATATAATTAAAAAAAAGGTTAAGTGCGAGTATTACCTGCGCTCAGAGGATTCCGTACAATAAATATATGAATTATTAACTATATTATTAAAAAACTCGTTACTAAAAGAAAAATAAGACTTTGTAAGAGAACTATATAACGTAGGGTTTGTGTATAGCTGTATACTATATAATAAAAAACTATGAATGGGTAGATACCGTAAAAGTTCAAGGAGATATGAAACCCAAATATCAAATACTGCTATTCTGTATAAGACTTATTTAAATCCTTTCCTAATCTGCTTATGGCGAGTTTAATTCGACACTGACAATAAAAGTAGTGCATATTTAAACTTCATTTGGAATTTCATAAAACTAAATTCAGCTTCGTAATAATCTTTTCTTTTTACAGCGTATCTAAAACAAACTATTGTTCAAAGTTTAAAGTTCTTATTTTTCTAAGCGCGCTTCCAAAGGAGGTCGCAAAGTAGCAACGCCGCTTTGGTCCATGCCGCGTTTTTCCAGATAGTTTTTAATTAACTTTTAAAGACACGGAAGGCGTATTTTTGGTTACTCAATGCAAACTAGTCGCGAATCCCACAGTAGTTATGCAATTATTCTAATTAAATTAGTCTGTTTTTAACAATTTGAAGTTTATTGCTTTTATACTGCTACTAGACATTGTATTACAGAAATGTATCCTTAAAAGTTTTTATCTAGGCTTTAAACGTCATGGTACATAGAGTGCGCCGTCCCTGTCATTATGTATGTCCAAACCGTCCGTGTCTTTATTATTATCTCGGGTAATTACCGACGATTTTTTCAAAAATCATTATAAACAATGCTTTTATACTTCTGGTACGATAGGTACCTCCAGTGGTCCTCAGCAGCTTTGCTGAATGCCCGCAAATCGAAATTTGTGTGTAACGGAAAAATGACCTTTTCTCAAAATTTATGTGACCTAGGGTAATCACTATAGTTATCGTGCAAGGTTTAAAATAACGTCTACTACCACTAATTTTTTCATAATTTTAGTTTCAATAGATTCGGAAATAGATGGGGGGAACTCATTCTTGCACTACATTTTTGACGATATCTGTGAAAATATAATTCCTAAAATTAAAAGAAATGTATTTTTGAGTTCAGCGTTACGAAAGCTTCCACACAATACCCACACGATATAGAAAGAAAATATTTTTTCTTTTTATAGCAACTTAATTAACCCCTCTACATTTTTCCTAAAAATATTTGTAAATGTTTAATAATCAGCAAATATGTTGGTCAATAGTCTTTATTACTTCCCGCAATTTGAACTTTCCACCTTCCATAGTTTACGAGTAAAATGGCTGTGACAGACAGACACAGGAGTGATCTTATAATGGTTCCGTTTTTACATTTGAAGTACGAAACAGTAAAAGTATCAAAATATTCAAAATCCTATCCTTAAACCTCTTATGTATGGTATGATCTTCAACTAGAAAAAAAATTAAAGACGTTTCATTCCTATTTAGAAAAGCCTTAGCATTTTGACGACATGGAAAATTAGAAAAAACATGAACTGAAGTGAATGATTTACTCTTTCTTCCTATTTTGATGTTTATTTTGCATTTCGGCAACGCTTTTCAATTCTGTATGTGATCTCTGGGTTTGGTTTTTACCTTACTGCTAGCGCCATCTGTCGCACGCTTTGTAATCATTGCTCATTGCCCCCTGATGGATACGTGTTTTATAGTGTAGTTGACGGGCTGTTAATTTTCAAGTTCGAAACTCGTCCTGTGCATTGTTTCGATTTTATGGTGATTTTTTTACAAAGTTTTATTATTTTAATTGTGTGTTATCGCCAGTTTTCGGTGCTCTTTCTACTGAGATAAATGAGTTTAAAGATTTCTTTTAAAATGGTGAATATGATATTAGATGTTGTTTAGCAGGTTCTATGTGCAGTATCAGTCCGAATTTTTGCCTCGATGTAGTTGAAGGGATGTGATAAGACAAAATTCTAAAAATCGGATAAAAATGTGAAAATTTAAATTTTTATGAAATTTCCACATTGGGGTCATTCCACGTGAAATCAACCAATTTAAAGAAAAAATGTTGCACCATAGTCACAGATTTTTTAAAATTTTTTTATTATAGACAGACATATTAATAAAACCCTCAAATCTGAAATTTAAAAATAATTTTCGCAAAATTGGCTGAGATATAGCCATTTGAAAATGGGTTATTTTTACCAAATGGCGGCCATCTTGGAATTTTATCAATGTATATTAATGGCCATAACTTGACAATTAATGTCGCAAATTCTACGTTTCAGGTACCAATTTGAAGCTATTTGCACAAAGAATGCATATTTTACATCAAAACAATAGTACATTTTCATTTCTTTACTTTTTATTCTTTGCAAACTGAAAATACCACTCCAAAAAAGGGCTGACTGTAATGGCCCATAAAAAGAATTAATCATCAGGATTTTTTTTTAAACTTGGTAGAAACATTGCTCCATCTGTGTGCTTTAAATTTAAAAAAAAGTGAAGAGGTAAAGTTTGTTGTTTTAAAATTAATGTTTTTTTACACATAGGGTGTCATTAACTGAATAATGATCATTTTAGAATCTGTAAGTAATCCTAATTTAAGAAATAATAGTTAAAATAAAATTTTCTAACATCAGAATTAATGTAAAAGTATATTGAAAACCTCATTTGTATTAATTTTGTAAAAATCCCTCCCCCCCCAAACAAAAAAAATTGTATACAAATGAAAAAATTTTACACTGAAAAAGATAAGAAAATAATTTAAGGAATATAATGTATAATTATAAAAAACCTGTAAATGCAATACATATAAATGAGAATTTACTTTGCATATAGGGGAGAGTGGGGTCAAATGGGACAGTAGCTTTTTCTCTTTATACATCATTCTAAATATTTCATCAATCACAGATTAGATGAAGCAATGGTACACCAATCTTCAGTTGAAAAAATTAGCTGATCCATGTAAGCTTTCAATTGTAGAAAGAAAAAGATTATTTCAAGAATCAAAAGTAAATTTTGCTTTATATAATTTTTATGCTTTCTGTATATTAATGATTTGTTTATGCATAGATGTAATAGTTTCCCTATTTATGGAACATTATACTGTATATTACCCATAATTTAAACTATGCCTAAAAGCAGTATTTTTGTTTATACAAGAAGTTTAATATAAACGAAGGTAGAGGGAGGGTCATGCCAGCAAAAGGGGAAATGGGACAAATCTAATTCTTACTTTTTAATAAGATGAGCGTAAATTGCTAATATGCAAATATTTTAAAAATATTAATTATAACATTGAAAATATATTCATTTACTTCAAAATATAAATTGAAGGGATGATTTCCCCAAAACCCTAATTTTTGCTGCCCTTGAGCCCACTTTTAATTTTATCAAAAATCTGTCATGCATAAATTTTTTGCCGTATATTTAGAAGTTATAAAAATTTTAAACTGATTTGATATGCACAAAAACTAAGATGTTATGGGGTCTTTTCGGTTTTCACAAAACCCCTTCGTATTTCCATCCCCTTGGTCCGATTTTGCCCATTGACAAACTTGACCGAGATTTTCTGCCCCTTGATTTTATGTATCAGTTTGGAAGAGGTTTGTGCAGAATGAATATATATATATATATATAGATAGATAGATAGATAAAATAGAGAGAGAGAGATAAAGGTTTTTACTGGGGGTGGTTTTGGGTTCTAGGGGTCATGATCGGTGTAGATCTGCAAACATTTTTCAGAAATTCCAACATAGGGGAGAATGTTAGGTAGTATTTCATACGAAATCTACCTAAAAGTAGGCATAGGACGTCCCTATCGCGGAATAACACGCAAACCAAGCAAAAGTTGTATTTGTGCGCCTTTGAAATGAATGTGAAATCTCTCTATTCTAAAAAAAAGTAACTAACGCTGCCACCGCCGCTGTCAATAAATTTTTTGTGATCGGGGGGGGGGGGGGGGGTCTTCGTTAATATTAAGAAAACGACTGCATACTGAAATATGAAAATGAGTAGTATTAAAGAGAAATGTTTGATAAACACGCTGATGCAGGCCGTTTTCAAATCGGAGAACTATTTTTAAGAGATATTTAATGTTCAAGTGGGTCAAAATCGTTCTATTGAAAAAGTTTTGCAGGAGCAAAAACTATACATTAGAATTTAATCATTTTTTCTAAGACATTCACATTAGAAGCTCCCGGTGTGCAGACTGCATTTATTTTTTTTATGTGGCTCATTTTTTGAGGGTTGATTTCTGTTTTAAATTAAAATTTTCAGCATTTTCAGAGATAATTTTTACATCTTTTAGAAAGTTATGTTAAAGGTTTGCCCATTGTAACAACAGAGCAAAGAATATTTCCTTGAAATAAAAAAATTATTGACACGTGACTATTATATACAGAAATAAAACTTTCAAATGAGAATGAAAGGATTACGTATTAAAAAAAGGAAAATATTGAAAATGACGTAAAAAAAAAAAAGCTGTACTGATACATGAACTTTAAAAGAGAAAGAAAAATTTAAAATACATCAATATGCATTAAAAAGCAGTAAAAGGAGGAAATTGCATCTTATTCAAAATGGCCAAATAATAATACTGCCAAACAGTTAAAATGTGTCCTGTCCATATATTTTTTAATTTATAGGTGATCTTTTTAAGTATTGTTGTGAGTTCTAAGACAGCGCAAATATTTCTTTTCTAACAACAAAAGTATTTTTACGTGAATATTAAAAAGAGAAACAAAACTTTGGTAAAAATGACGTCAGATTACATTTAAAATGTCTTATTTAAAAGAACTTTCTTATAGCGTTGTTAAAAAATACCGGGAGACAATATCTCTGTTTACTTAATTCATTTTTTATTAGCTTATTTTCAAATGTTTAACTCATTCAATCAAAGGCTGAAACGGCCATTGGATCTCGTAACAGCACCTGATTCGGCCTTAAAATTCCCCAATCAAAGGAAAATGAATGGAAACCCATTTACAGGGAGTTCGCCACTGGTTTTTAAATTATAATTCAGTCTTCCATAATCCTTTTTAAAGTCAATAAAATTAGCGTGTTTTTAGAGCCTGCAGTGTCTGAACGGGGGGTTGGCGATCGTAGCTCGTAGGGGGCACAGCCCCCTAGTTAATGAATGCCCCCTAGTCTGATGTGTCAATCTCAAAAATTTCTTCTACCTTATACAAGTTGTTACTTCTTAATACTTCAACACTATATAGCATTGAACTTGATCTTACATTTCTGGTAGTAAAAACAAGTTGATATTTTATATAATCAATATTATATTTATTCTGTTGTACATCAGCTGCTTAGGAATCGCCGGATTAGCTCTATGCGAAGTGCCCGTCGCTTCATGAGAAGCCAATGTATAACAGAACTAATAAAAACCGAGAAAATCGCACAAAAGTCGCTATCACCTCGCTTAATTCCGGGCAAACCTTGTTCAGCTGGGACATAACGTCCATAGTCAAAATCATATATAGAAATTTTGGTTTAATTCTATGCACAAATTTGCCATGTTATCAAGGTAGGTTAGTTTCCGCATAGTGCATATTATCAAGGTAGGTTAGTTTCCACAAATTTGCCATGTTATCAAGGTAGGTTAGTTTCCACCAATTGTTCAACTACTATGTTATCAAGGTAGGTTGATTTCACTAATTTTCAAGTACCATGCTGTTATGGTAGGTTGATTTCCACCAATTGTTCAAGTGCCATGTTGTCAAGGTAGGTCCATTTCTATTAATTGTTCGAGTACCATGTTGTCAAGGTAGGTTCATTTCTACTAATTGTTCACGTTATTTATTGTCAAGGTAGGTTCATTTCCACTGATTGTTCACATAATTTATTGTCAAGGTAGGTTCATTTCAACTAATCACGTAATTTATTGTCAAGGTAGGTTCCTTTCCACTAATTGTTCACGTAATTTGTTGTCAAGGTAGGTTAATTTCCACTCGTAATTTGCTGTCAAGGTATGTTAATTTCCACTCGTAATTTGCTGTCAAGGTATGTTAATTTCCACTCGTAATTTGTTGTCAAGGTATGTTAATTTCCACTCGTAATTTGTTGCAAAGGTAGGTTCATTTCCACTCGTAATTTGTTGTCAAGGTAGGTTCATTTCCACCAATTATTCACGTAATTTGTTGTCATGGTAGGTTCATTTCCACCAATTGTTCACGTAATTTGTTGTCAAGGTAGGTTCATTCCCACCAATTGATCACGTAATTGGTTGTCAAGGTAGGTTCATTCCCACCAATTGTTCACGTAATTGGTTGTCATGGTAGGTTCATTTCCACCAATTGTTCACGTAATTTGTTGTCATGGTAGGTTCATTTCTACCAATTGTTCACGTAATTTGTTGTCATGGTAGGTTCATTTCTACCAATTGTTCACGTAATTGGTTGTCAAGGTAGGTTCATTCCCACCAATTGTTCACGTAATTGGTCGTCATGGTAGGTTCATTCCCACCAATTGTTCACGTAATTGGTTGTCAAGGTAGGTTCATTCCCACCAATTGTTCACGTAATTGGTTGTCATGGTAGGTTCATTTCCACCAATTGTTCACGTAATTTGTTGTCATGGTAGGTTCATTTCTACCAATTGTTCACGTAATTGGTTGTCATGGTAGGTTCATTTCTACCAATTGTTCACGTAATTGGTTGTCAAGGTAGGTTCATTCCCACCAATTGTTCACGTAATTGGTCGTCATGGTAGGTTCATTTCCACCAATTGTTCACGTAATTTGTTGTCATGGTAGGTTCATTTCTACCAATTGTTCACGTAATTTGTTGTCATGGTAGGTTCATTTCTACCAATTGTTCACGTAATTTGTTGTCATGGTAGGTTCATTTCTACCAATTGTTCACGTAATTTGTTGTCATGGTAGGTTCATTTCCATCAATTGTTCACGTAATTTGTTGTCAAGATACATTGACCTACATTGGCCTCGTTACATGCTAGCCTGATTTTCTCAAATTGCGAAATTTTCCATGTGATCCTGACAGTCTGAAAAACATGAGAGATCAATGGAGTAACGCGATAGTTTTTTTTGGTTGGCTGAAAGCCTATATCTTCCATTTCGTAACAATTTTGATCATGTTGAATTTAAAAAGGAGTTACAAATTGATGAATACTATAGATTCAAAACGGTGCGAACTAACGACATCATAGTTTTAACTGAGAGATTTTATTGCCATTGTGACGTTACATCGCCTGATACGAGGCTAACGAGAAAGACAGGCTACCGCGGTGGGTCCGATTCTTTTTTTACAGACCGCTGGAGTCACGTGATGCTCGAATGCACCAATGAAGGTGTGCGAAAAGAGCATCACGTGACTCCAGAGGTCTGTAAAAAAAGAAGAATCGGACCCACCGCGGAAGCCTGTCTTTCTCGTTAGCCTCGGCCTGATAACACCATTGGAGCATTTGCAATATTTCTACCCAGTTGGCGAAAACCACCACCACATATTTTCGTTAATCTCCTAAATACTTGATTTTTGTTTTGTTGAGGTGAAGTGGATCGTCTTTTATGTCGTACACTCATGTTTGTGAAAATTGCAACACCACGAAGGAATGACACGAGTGAGCTAAAAATTTCAGATGATGCAAAGCATAGTGTGTTATGCAAATGATTCCAATTTCATAGTCACCGTGTATGCGTGGGCTGAGTAGCGCCCTCTGGACTGTTGCTGAAGCCGTATAAATAGATGTCTGTAGCTGGACGTTACCTGCTAGTGGTAAACGTTAGGTGAGACATAACTATGCCTCTTTGACGGAGAAAGGCGACATTTCAACAACCGACGGAGTTTGAGCGGGGGAGAATCATCGGCCTTCGTAAAGAAGGATTTTTCCATCGTGCAAAAGCAGCTCGTGCGCAGCGCAACAGCAGCAGAGTGATGCGAATTTGGGAGCAGTGGACCGAAATCGGCTAGCCGGGACGCCAACCGCAAGGTTTATGGAACCAATGTCCCGGCAGCAAAAACCCCTACTACCACCCAGAGATACCAGGCCGGGACCGGCCTGGAGTCAACGGCATAAATTACAATAAAAATCAACAAATCATTCACTGACTGTACACAAGCTGTGTTGGCACACACCAAAGCAAATCAGCAACTGCTGAAAAACTAGAATAAAATAGAATGAACTACAACTAAAAACTAAAGTCATATATAAACGAACTAACTAAAAATAGGAATAAAAGTACATCGCCCACACAGTGAGCCATGCACCAACTAAGAAGTAACAGAACAAGGAAAGCAGTTCCATATGAACTGAAAAACAAACAGGTGGGTAGACGCAGTTCATGCAGTCTCAAGAAATGTCCCAAAAATATGAAAGTCTAGCATTCTAATATCATCACATCAAGCTACGTATTACCAATATTCATGGCATTATAAGATGATAATTCCAAGCACGGAAAAGTTCTAATGTGTTAAATATCCAACATGATTGTTCCAAACAAGACCCACTGAAGATGCAACGACACTGTCACAGTCAATATCACCATAACGGAGACAAGGTTAGTCGCCAATCAGTCATTCAAGCTTGCCAATACAAGTAGAGGGAAATGCACTACCACTGATCAGACCACATACAAGCCGACAACAGATCAGTTTCATAAGCCATGATAAAAAATACTTTGAAAAACAGTTACTCAAATAGGTAATATATACATGAGATCAACTAAATAAATTTTAATAAGTATAACATCATGTCCAAATAGATTCCAGTACTGATAACGTGACTATCATGCCAAGAACAATGTAATGAAAAAGTCAAACGCTTCCTGACCACTGGATCAAAGAAACATCTTAACTATATAAATCCAAATCTATGCTAATAAATTATTAGACAACTTAAATAAACTTCATAGACAAGACAAATGAATAGCATTAAAATCTATATCTAATGAAGGAGTATAAACTGTTTAAAATGTTGTAATTATCTTTCAATTTATTATAATTATTACCATCAAAAAGAACAGACTTCATATTTTCCCTGACAGTGAGATTAGGATCAAATCTAAAACAGTGCTTCATCAACCTACAGTTACCAAAGAGATAATGCAACACGTCTCCCTTACTACCACAATCACATCTGTTATGCGATCTTTTCCCTATCTTATGAAGAAACATCGGGAAACTTCCGTGTCCACTAATAAAGTAAATCAAAATTTGATTGCCACAAATAAAATCAGTACTAACGTGTTTTAATACTTCATAAGTGTCTCTGCCTTTCCCTGATTCAGACCAGTACTCTTGCCACTTGGTAATAAGTTCCTTTTTAAAGTGTTTCCCAACTACAGAGGTAGGATAACCAATGTCAGTAATAATATCAACATTATCATCGTTTAGCGCATTCTTGGCCAGTTCATCTGCGCGTTCATTACCTATTAATCCTATATGCGCCTTAATCCATCCTATCATAATGGTCTTATTTGAATTACCAATTAGCTTTCCATAGATTTCATCAATAATATCATTACCTGGAACTAAACTGTGAAGTGCTTGAACTGATGAATAGCTATCAGTGTAAAGAGTTGCAGCCCAAAAACTTGAGTTAATAAACCAGGTTATTGCATAGTTTATAGCGGTCAGTTCAGCTTGATATACGGAATTCAGCTTACGCAGTTTTGCAGAATAATCAGCAATAATTTCATTACCATAAAACACCGTGAAGCCCATTGAAGTGCCATTTTCCATCCTAGAGCCGTCTGTATAAATAATGGGTCCAGGAGAAACTGGCTCCCTATCAACCACAGGACTAACAAAATAGAGATTATCAAGATTAAGGTAGAACATATAATTCTGACTAAAATTCATTTTCATAATATTATCTGAATTAACTAGGTTATCTTCTATTATAACTTGCTCTTTTCCATTTATCACTCTATATCCCTTAAGCTTACAGTTCAGTTCAATGTGCAAAGGTGGTACTCCAGCCAAGACACAAATTGCGTCTGTAGACGTCGTTTTATATGATCTTATTACCGTTAATAAAGCCAGTCGCTGACATGAGCTCAACTTTCTAAGGCCATGCGAATTCAGGTCATCAAACCAGGTTTCATAGCCATACGTTATTTTCTTTTTAAGAACTGTTAGATACCATAATTTTAACAAGGAAGCCTTAATCCCCTTATCACGACAACCTGTGCGTTTAATGTTGACAGCAAATCCCCTAAGATCGTCCCGAATAATATCAAGGTGGTCCAGCCAACTGAATCTTGCATCAATAGTAAAGCCCAAATACCTCACTGTTTCCCTCACTGGAATAGAGATCCCATCTAATTTAAAGACAGGTTTTCTATTTGGCAGAGTCTGGCTACCCAGGAGCATAGATGTACATTTAGATACACTTATCTTCAACTGTAAACCATTGCTAATGTTCGAAAAAAGAGCAACTGCAGCATTCACATTCTGCTCCAAATCCAATCTAGTACGACCACCTTCTAGCAGGCCAAAATCATCTGCATAGAATATAATATTTCTTCTAGTCAACTTATATCTTCTCAGTAATTTATTAGCTACTATCGTCCAAACAAAAGGCCCCAGACATGACCCCTGAGGGCAGCCCCTATGAAGCAGAAACCAAACAAGGCCGTGAGAAAGTGCTATTCCTATTTCTCTGTTAGATAAGTAATTCTTTATAGTAGATGCAAGATACTGTTCAACCGGTAGCTCATCAATAATATCCATCGCTATCATCCAAGACACGTAATCGAACGCACCTTCTATATCCATCGATACAAAAGCACAGTAGTTATCTTCCGTCAAAATTTCTCGTGTTATTTCCTTGAACGCCGCCAATGCTGTAACTGTACTTTTACCTTTTCTAAAGCCATGCTGTGCCTCGTCTAAGTAACCTGCAATCTCCAAAGCTGCCACAATACGCTGGTTTAATATTCTTTCTAGAATCTTCGCTAATACCGGAAGGAGCGTAATAGGGCGATAACCACGGGCCGATTTTTCGGATTTATTTCTCTTCCTAAAAAATAAGACAACACCCTTCTTCCAGGGCTTGGGAAAATGTCCTAGTGATAAGCATTTGTTAAAAATTGCCTTTATGAGTTCAGGAAACTTCTTACAGAGATATTTAACCACAATTGGATCTAAATTGTCATATCCAGGAGCTTTGTTTGTAGCCTGCTGACCAACAGCATACTTCAACTCTCTAGTAGTGATGTATTTAAAACCCGGATCACTAAAATAAGACTTTTCAGATATATATTCCGTGACAGTTTCTGGCAGCATATTAACACCAAAATGCTCCTGCATCAGCTGACTAGCAACGTCATCATACGTTGAAAATGGGACAGAATGTTCTAAAGATGTAAAAATAAAGTCCGAATGACTAAGGTTTTTCCCAGCTGTAAATTTATACAAATTTCCATGGATCTCTGTGGTTTTATTACAAAAAGTAAGCCAAGCACTGCTCTTTGCTTTCTTAACCATGACCTTATATTGTTGTCTGAAACTTTTATAATCATTATTATATATCTCAATAGAAGGGTTACGTTTCATTCTTTTATATAGGGCCGATAGTTTATTACGAGCAATCTTAATCTCTTCTGTAAACCACTGAAAGGTTGGTTTATGGGAAAACTTCTTAATTTTAAAGCATTTTGCCATAATACAGTCTAGTTGAGTATGGAAGAAAAGAGTCCATTCATCTAGATCTGCTTGACTCCTGACGCTGTGAAGCGAATTAAGCCAAGCATACTTAACACTCTTCAGTTCATTATAAAAATCACCATAACCAACGTTTTTGGTTCTGTAACGCTCTCTTCTCTTAGTCAGTGGAGCAAAATTCAAAGCAAAAGTGATATACCTATGATCACTAAACGTGTGTGTAGTAGAGTCCACCTCCCAATGTAGAAGACTGGAACATACATTCAAGCCGGCAATGGTTAGGTCAGGTCTTCCTCTTAAGTCACCATGAACAAACGAGTGGTCAGCATCTGGGTCATTCAGAATAGTTAATGAGTAGTTCATAATGTGATCCAAGAGAGCCTCGGTCCTTCCATCCTCTCTAGTGTAACCCATCGATCGCATTGGTACATTAAAATCTCCGCCCACTATCATATCGTCGAAATCTCTAAAGATTTGAGTCCATTCACTTAAGTCGTTGTCAATATTTCCCGATGGAGCAGAATATTGTGATCCAATGAAAATAGTACCACTAACGGTTTGCATTGAAATAAAAACTACGTTATTCAGTCTCAGAGTCTCTATAATATGAAAGTCTGGATTAGTAATGAAAATAGCAGCATTATGATTAAATGAAAAGAAAGAGGGCCACGAGGGCGGAAAACCAGAAGCCGTCCCCTGGTAACAGTAAAAATCCTGGGCCAGAACTATATCAATGTCTCTAGCCAACACTTGTCTAACCAATTCATCTGTGGCATCCTTGCAGTGATTAAGATTTATTTGCATGAAAGATATACCGGCAAGGTCGCCATTGGCGCCCTTAGCTACGATCAGGAAGCAGAGAGAGACGGTACGCCTTGTAGACTGGACAGTCTGGACTGTCCGCCCTGTGCGAACAATCCCCAGTAGCATCTTCAAAATAGCAGTTACTGCAGATCACCTTTGATTCTTTACAGTCCTTGAGCGCATGACCACCGGAACATTTAGCACAATGTTTTTCACCCTTGCATGAGCTCGCATAATGGCCGAAAGCCTGACAGTTGAAGCACCGTGTGATGGCAACAAAGTCCACCACCCGGTACCTCTCGAAATCCACGCATATTCTTTTTCTCTGGATCAGAAAATCCCGACAGCCCTTATCGACATCAATCAACCAGTTTATCTTTCCGTTTCTTGTTTTAATACTTTTTATCATGTGGACTTCCGGCGTGGTGTCTCTATATAGTTCCTGTAAAACTTCTTTAGCCTGGGCATCAAGTTTGTGACTACTCAACTTGCTTGCCAATCCCTTGTATAAACCATCGTTACACAGAATCTCCGAAAGAGTAAATTCCAAGGAATCTCTAACGGTGTCCTCCGATATGTCCGAGTCAACACTTAAGACCAGCATACGCTCTCTCCTTTTCTTTGGAACATTTATCTTAATCTTATCCCTCAGATCATCAACCTCCTTCAAAGCCGAAGAGATCAGTTCGGAATCGCCCCTTGAATTCATCTTTAGAATCACCTGTCCATTCTTAGTCATCACTACGTCTCCTGGTAACGGAAGATCCTTGTTAGATTTACAACTACTCTTAATAACCCTCTTAATTTCCTCCACATCCATCGATGGCTCGACCGAGGATATCAAGACAGCGTGTTCGTCCCTGCGCTGACGCGTCTGGACTCCCTCCACTGTCCCTACCTCCACCGCCGAGCTCACCGAGGGGTGGGAAATCTTGCCTGCAATGTCATCCAGAACCTTCGTATAATTCTGTATTTCAGTAACTTTAGTCCTTAATTCAACAACTTCCTTTACAACAGCAATTGATTTCAGCAAAATATAGTCCTGTACTTTCTTTGTTACATTAGTAACTACATTCGAGATCTTATCACCCTTCACTCTTTTATTATCAATCCATTCATACAACTTAGCATTCAACTTAACCACCGTTTCCTGATAACCCTCTTCCTTGACTTCCTTTAGCCATTCCTCCACCTCTTTCATCGCCTCCAACTCACTCTTCGACATGAACCCAATAAGCGACAGATATGACCCAAATAACCGAAATGATACACCTGAGCAAACTGTGATAAAACCAATCAATAAAATAATCAAAAAGTCAAAATAATCCAACCAAAGACCCTCTATCAGCAAAATCAACAAAATCACCGTCAATGCTCAAGTAGCTGATTACCGTCAGAATATGCTTTCAACATATATAAGAGCCTCAACCGAGGTGGAAAAAGGAAAGACAATGAACACAATAAACAACAGGACAGCTCGACCCAAATACCAAACAAAAACTAGTCTACAGCCCGCCGGATAAATGGATCACCATCCGTCGGATAATAAGATCAATCACCATAACACTTCACAACACACCGGTTACCAAGTCAACCCAACTAAACGGCAAAATCTCCCCCAGCACCCACAGAAAACACCAATCACACCTGACCAGCACAATTACAGCACCTCCCAAAATTAGCAACTGAACTCAACAAGTAACCATAGTAACCAGGTCCAAACTAAAATACTGAAAGCGCCACTATTCCAGCAACTGAACGAAAAGAATTACTATGACAACCCAAATAAACAAAGCTAATAACTCATCTAAGACAGGGTACTCTAAAACAGGGCAACAAAGTAACTATGACAACTATTATAAACATTAATTGAACTCAGCTAAGGCAGGGTGCTCTAGAAAATGACAAGTAACAACTAATGACGTCAAACAAGCAGCAACCCAAAACACAAAAGCAACTCAAAATCACTGAACACAATACTTAAATGCACAACGCAAATCAAGTCACAAATAATAAAAATTATCAGCAGCCCTGAAGCAAGAGAACTACTCAACACCACAACACAAAAACATGAGGACAATATGGCGATGCAAATATGAGCAACGCCCACCAAATTCAAAAATGAAAATACGTAAACTTCAATAACTTAATAACTAAGCATCTAAAATGGAAAATAATTACAGAACTGGAAACTGGAAGTTAGTATCTATAACATTTATTAAGATTAATTAAAATAAAATTAACCAAATAGTTAGTCATAAGAGAAATTAATAACTGAATGATAAAAATTTAGCGGCGTAACACCAATTACTGAGCAAAATTTATTTTTAAAGTCCTCTTAATAGGAAAATTCATTAAATATTCAAACAAAAATAACATGTAATGTAGAGATAGCAGTCAGGAATGTTGTTAGTTAAGAAATAAGAGACTCTGGATGAATAGATACCTTTAAAAGTAACTTTTTGTCAGAGTTCACAAAAACACAACCTTCATGCACGACGACAGCAGGGATTTTTTTTTTTTTTTTTTTTTTTTTTTGGGAGCAGTGGACCGACGACGATCGGACAACTCGGAAATAGGGGAGTGGACCCCGAACGGTAACGTCAATACGCATTGATAGACACATGGTTCGCATGACGCTGACGAACCGTACATATCCATCTACAGGGTGGTTATAATTAAACTTCCCCTATAAACAGCATGCTGCAGCGCAAACGGGTGAACGGAATGCAACGAAATTTGGTATATAGACTATAGATGAGATGCGCTCCCGGAATTTATAAAAAAAAATTTAGTTCCAGAATGTCCACCAGAGGGCGAATTTGCCGGAAATACATTAAATTTAACACAGTAAACGACCAAAACAGAATCTAGTTACAATATTAACATTTATTGACTATTTTCTGATCCGTTTTGGTCGTTTTTTGTGTTAAATTTATTTTTTTTCCCCGGAAAAAGCGCCCCATGGTGGACATTTTGGAACTAATTTTTTTTTTCGAAGTTCCGTGAGCGCATCTTGTGTATAGTCTATATACCAAATTTCGCTGCATTCCGTTCACCCGTTTGTGCTGTAGGATGCTGTTTATAGGGGAAGTTTAATTATAACCACCCTGTAGATAGTTTGCAGCACATTGGCCAACTGCAACATGTGTATCACTGTCTGCTTCGTCAATTTGTGGACGTCTACTGCAAAGTGGGCTGCGTGCAAGAACTCCTTTATACAGGATCCCCCTCATTCAAAACCAACAACGCCTGCGGCTGCAAAGGGCTCATGAACATACAGACGTGCAGATTGGCAACAAGCGGTCTTTTCTGACGAATAACGCTTTAATTTGTGATGCCATGATGGTTGCCTTGGTGTTAAACGCTAATCCGGTGAACGCCAGCTTTCGGAGTGCATTTCGTCACAGAGGACGAACACCCGGAATTGTGGTCTGGAAGGAGATTGCCTATCATAGATGATCCCATCTGCTAAGAATTTTAGGTATTCTGAACAGCAAAAGGTACATCAGTGAAATGCTGGAACCCGTAGTCGTTCCTTTCCTTCAAGGCATTCCTGGAACGATATTTCAACTGTATGATGCACGCCCACATGTTGCAAGGAATGTCCAAGACTTCTTATCAGCAGAAAACATACAGCTTCTTCCGTGGCCTGCGTGTTTGCGAGATATGTCGACAATTGATAGTGTGTGGGATTTCGTTGATCGGCGTCTCAATCATGATCCTTGTTAGAGCGGGAGTCGGCAGTACAGACAGTCACCTCATCGAGTTCACGGATGAAATTCTAGGGTTAGTTAAATCTTAATTCGCATATTAAAACGCAATCGGTGTGCCAAGTCCTATCTGGGTGGAAAACACCTGAAAACCCGATTTTAGCGGCTGACTCGTAGGTTTACCATTGTGTTTTGCTGCTCCCAGTCCTCCCTGTTTTCATACCTTTCGGTGCAGGAAAACACGATGGTAAACCTACGAGTTAGGTGATAAAATCGGGTTTTCAGGTATTTTCCAGCAAGATAGAGCTTGGCACACCGATTGCGTTTTAATATGCGAATCAAGATTTAACTAATCCTAGAATTTCATCCGTGAACTCGATGAGGTGATTGCCTGTCCTGCCGGCTGCCGGTTTAATAAGATTGATATTTATTTGCTTAAATGAAGTCCTTTTTTTGGTGTAGTTTGGAAATGGAAGTTTATTTGGAAGGAAATAATGCAATAAAATGATGGAATAAATGGAATAAATAAATGGAAGTTTATTTGTATTTTTTGTACCAAAAATCCAAATAAATAAGTCATCATCTTGGCTTGTTGACTTCTTTGAAATGCGTATTTTTTAAAATTGCGAAATTATATGTTTAAGCGTATTTTTTATGCATGTTTGTAACGTACGAAATAGAGGGCGCTAGGCGCAAATGCTTACATATTTGTATTAGCCATTTAGGGGACAGTTATTTATGTAAAGTCATTTTCAAGATGATTTTGAAATAAATTGTTTTTTAGCCTCAAATACGATTATTATTAATTTATTAGGGTTCCGTACTTAAAAAGTAAAAACGGAACCATTATAAGATCACTCTTGTGTCTGTCTGCCACAGCCATTTTACTCGTAAACTATGGAACGTGAAGATTTCAAATTGGTGATGCAATAAAGACTATTGACCCAAATATTTACAGATTATTAAACATTCACAAATATATTTAGGGAAATTGTTAAGGGGCTAATTAAGATACTTGAAAAAAAATCTTATTTGTATATCGTGTGGGGTATCCTGTGAAAGGTTTCATAATACTGAATTCAAAAATACATTTTTTTTAAATTTTAGGTATTATATTTTAAGAAATATCGTTGAAAATGTAGTGCAAAAATATGTCCCCCCCCCCACCCATCTATTTCCGAAACTACTGAAACTAAAATTATGAAAAAAATAGAGGTAGTAGACGTTACTTTAAACCTTGCAGGAAAATTATAGCGATTACCCTAGGTCGCATACTTTTTGAGAAAAGCACATTTTTCCGTTACACACAAATTTCGATTTACGGGCATCCAGCAAAGGTGTTGAGAAGCGCTGGAGGTACCTATCGTAACAAAAGCATAAAAGCATTGTTGATAATGATTTTTGAAAAAAGTCGTCTGTAATTAGCCGACTTCTCAACCCTTAAAACGACGGTTTGGACATACGTAATGATAAGGCGGCTTACTCTACTTACTATCGGCATTTAAAGCCTGGATAACAACTTTTAATGATATATTTGTGTAATGCAATGCCCAGTAGCAGTATAAAAGCAATAAACGTCAAATTATTGAAAACAGGCTAATTTAATTGGAATTAATCACATAAACGCTATGGAATTCGCAACTAGTTTGCATTGAGTGGATCTCTCTATACGCTTCCCGTGTCTTTAAAAGTTAATTAGAAACGTAACTGGAATGACGCGGCACGAACCAAGGCGGAGTTGTAACTTGTGAACTCCTTTCGAAGCGCGCTTAGCACAATCCCAAATTTAAACTTTGAACAAGTATTTATTTTTAGCTCCAATGTAAAAAGAAAAGATTATTACTACGCCGAATTTAGTTTTATGAAATGCCTAATGAAGTTTAAATGTGCACTATTTTTATTGTCAGTACCGAAATACGTTCATCATAAACGGATTAGGATAAGGCTAAAAAGGGGTTATACAGAATAGCAATATTTGGTATTATTTAGTCTTCATATCTCTTTGAACTTTTATGGTATACCCATTCATATTTTTCAAGTATATACAGCTATACCCAACCCTACATTGTATAGTTTTGTACAAAGTCTTATTATTCTTTTAGAAACGATTTTTTTTTAATAATACAGTTAACCCCTGCGAGACGAGCATCTTTTACAGAATTTTTAATCTTTAATTACCGGCTTTTTTAAAACAGTAATTTTTGCCTAATTGAATCGGGAAAATGCTTGGATTAAATAAGGTAAAATTTACAATAAAAATTTACTGGTGAGAATAATCCCAGATTCTGGGCATCTTACGCAGCCGGAATACCGGTCGCTCGTCCCTAAGGGTTTAATAATTCATATTTATTGTACGAATCCCTCTGAGCGCGAGTAATACTCGCACTTGACCGTTTATTTCTTATTAATAATACTTATAATGTTATTAATCTCTGTAAAGAAATATATATATATATATATATATATATATATATTTTAATAGTTCACAAAAATGCTAATTATGGTGTGTAATATGCAATTTAAAAGCTTAATTTATATAAATTTAGAAAGAAACATATAATTATGCATTTTTCCACATATGGATATTCCCATATTTAGTACGTTTATATTTTATCAAATAAATACAAAAATATTTTAGCGTAATTGTTTTTTTTAGTTTATTTCCAGTTTATTTTGCAACATTTTAAAGTGATTTGATCAACAAATTTGAGAAAACAAAAATTCAGGCATAAATGGGGTAATAAATATTTTCATTTTTGGCAATTTCGGTACATTTTAAGCATAATAATAAAGGACTCAATAAAGGAAAATGATTCTATCAAGAAATCGTTTCATTCCTCAGTCAAAATTTGAAAATTTACTCAATTTTTTTTGAAAAAAAAATTAAGTAAATTTTTAAATGTATCTTCTTGTACAATTTTGAACATTTACGCTAATTTTTAAAAAACTATTCTTAGAAGTGTGCTGTATAATTCTACGTATCGGATGTAGCATATAATTTAATTAGTTTGGGAGAAAAAAAAAATACTAGAAAACAGAAATTCTGCTTTTTTAGAATTTAGTGTCGCCCCCGATGAAGAAAAAATATATGTATATATATATATATAGATAATACAAAATATATTTCAGTTTTAAGACTTAAAACACACGCTTTTACTTTATATAAAGTGACGTCATCCGCATTTGCTGAAGAATGGGGGATATTCCATCTACGCCATGATCACGTGGTCCAGGCAAAAACTTCTAGCGTAAAGAAGGGAAAGCTCGGCAGACGCAATGTAAATCCCCGCCAGCCAGTGAAACAGTTCATGGGAAAAGCAGTAGTAGCATCCCGTCTTATCAGATAGAAGTTCTTTGGTTAATTACCGATACCACGTGACATTTTTCAGCCTCGAACCCAAATTTGAAATATAGTCCATTCCTCATTTGCGATCCAGCATTAAACATCTACAGTAAAGTACGCATATGACGTCCCTATCGCTGAATGTCAAGAAACCCGACAAAAATATCGGCTATCTAATGATTGATATGCCATTATTTGTTTGTAACACCAGTATACTTAAAATTAAATTTAGTTTCTAATAGCTTCATGTTTTATCAGAAATCATTGATTTATATTTTTTCAAAATAGCACAGCACGCATTTTAATTACATTTTTTTCAGTTTTTATGGGAAAATGGCAACAGAAAGCTATAATTGCAATTTTCTAACTATTTTTCGTTTACTTTCTACAGAACTGGAGTACTTGAGTTGCCAAAATTAAACAAATGTCGTTAAAATCTACAAAAAAATTAATATCTCAAAAATAAATAGAGATCCAGTTTTTAAACAAATTGCATTTAAAAGTACTTTTTTCCCAATACGACGGTATAAAAATTGAAAATCTGCGATGCTTAGAAGTTAAAAAAAAATTGCAGTAGAGTATTTAAGAGTACTGCTTCACTGCAAATGAAAATGTCTGAAATTCAGACATTTAAGTGTCTGAAACGCAGTGTTCAATTTTCAGACGTTTTAAAATGTCTTAAAATTTTCAGACACTTCTTGCGTCTGAATTTCAGACACTTAAGTGTCTGAAACAGGAGTGTTCAATTTTAAGACGTTTTAAAGTGTCTTAAATTTTTCAGACACTTCTTACGTCTGAATTTCAGACATTTCAAATGTCTTAATTGCGGCCATCTTTGAGACTTTTTTTTTTTTTTTTTTTTTTTTTTCTAGCCAATATGAAGCCATCTTTGACCACTTTTCTTTCTAAGCCATATACGCAGCCATGTTTGACCACATTGAATCCTTTTTTATAAATGGGAATAATTTGTTACCATACAGCAGAGCTGATTGCAGCGTGGGAAAACTGGGGTGCTTCTCTGCCCCCTGATTTTAGGGTACCCCAAATTGGGTATGAAATTTTCATAAAGCTGATATTTTAAATCAGTTTTGACCTTATGAGGATTGTAATCAGTATTTTGTAGTTTTAGAATAGGATAATATATATATTTTCTTCACCTAAATATGTATTTATGTGTTATCATATATGCCCTACGGCATCAAAAATGTTTATTACTTTTAGTGAGAACTTCAAATTGCTGCTAGTCCAAAGACCTAGTATTCATTCACCCCCTCCCCCCATTGCCTACATATACTGTTACAAAAAAAAATAAGCCTATTCTATGCCGTCAAATACATATTTGGATAAATATACCATTTTCTTTAGCCTAATCATGTTCTAAAAGTGCAAAATATTTATTAAAATAAGTGTAAGATCAAACCAAATTTAAAATATCAGCTTTATGGAAATTTCGTACCAAATTTAGGGGCCCGTACAGCTAAAGGCCCATAGAAACAGCCCAGTTTGCCCATGCTGCAATCAGCTCTGCTTTATGGTAACAAATTACTCCCATTTATAAAAAATGATTCACTTCTTCAGAAAGAATCCCATCCCTGCTATGTTATGCAATTTTTTCCCATTTAAATAAGATATTCCCAGTAAATTAGTTTAAGCATTTTTTATTTCTGTGTTAAATAAAATCTAACACTGGATTCCCCCAAATTTACAGTATATGAGTATTATATTGTAATATTTATTAATCAATATTTATTATTAACCAATATTATGAATTTCTAGAGTAGAATAAGGTTAAAAACAAAATATATTTGTCTTAATACAGTAAAACCTGTCAATAGCGGGTACCTCGGAACCGTGGAATTTGTCGACGTTCGGAGGTGTCTGCTTTTCTGAGTTATAAGTGTATAAAAATTTTGCATATTTTCAATAAAAAAATGTGTTTCCTAAATAGTGGCGTCCTTTATT
This sequence comes from Maratus speciosus, assembly GCA_963932465.1. Lineage (NCBI taxonomy): Eukaryota > Metazoa > Arthropoda > Arachnida > Araneae > Salticidae > Maratus > Maratus speciosus. Next base: position 748,919 of record OZ010797.1, on the reverse strand, counting down.
TAGGAGTGTCCGTTATGGAGAGTTTACTGCAAAGCCTTCATACGAACAGTTGTCTTTAGCGAACACTCACCTTTATCAATATACAGTAAAACCTCCCTAAAGCGACCACTTCCGTTCCAATAAAAATTGGTCGCTCCGAAAGGTGGTCTCTTAATGGAGGTCATATTAAAATCTAGATTTTAATTGTTGAAAAAATGTAACAATTAATGTTACTAAAATTATATTTTTGAAATTAAGAAAACATATGAAAATTTAAGTATCAAAACAAAAGTTAATTACATAAGTTAATTACTGCAGAGTTTAAAAAATGAATACATTGGCGTTTGCTTCGCTTTTATGGTTTTATCTACTATAAATTTTATTTCCAAGTCCTTTCGAAATTCAGTAAATAAATTCTTTTTTTTTTTGGTCTGGAACAAATTAAGACGATTTCATTACTTTATCTGTTCCTTTGAGCGTTTCCTGACAGAATAGGGCAGGGGAGTTTATTGACCGTCATCCTTAATTTGTCATCAGAGTTAAATTCATTGCCTAAAAAGGAACAAAGCGGTTTAAACACTTAAAAGTTACCGGAATAAATAAAAATTCTAAACTTACTTTAGAAGTTTGATAAATAATGCGCTCTCCGGAATTATTATTCTAATAAAACCTTTTTCAAGCGACGCGGAAAAAACGGAATTTGTTTCATTTTCTTCAAAGAAATGGGTCGTTCATGGAGGGAGTTCAACTGGGGTGGTCTCTGAATAGAGGTAAAATTAGTATTCAACCTATGGGAATAAATTTCGTTCCATGAAAAAAATGGTCGTTCAGGGAGGTGGTCGCACAGGGAGGTTTCACTGTATGTAGACAACCTCATAAAAGCTAACACAATCGAATAGCAGACAGATTCAGCGTTCTGAAGGTGCCCGCGATTAAGAGTTTTTATTGTATTTAAAATTTTTTGTACTTAACTTTTAATCTTATTCTACTTTTTAAGTTCAAAATACTGATTATAACCAATATACAATGTCCAAACATATTTAACGTATAAGCTTTAAAAAAATTGCATATCGAATTTGGGGCAGCAAAAATCGTAGGTGATGGTGGTGGGGGCGGGGGTGGGGGACGTGCCAAAGTTTACCCGTGCTTTCATCAAGTCCTTCTAGAAAAATCCCAAATCTGCATTGTGATTCGGTAAATATAGAATAATTCAGCTTTAAGTGCAAAATCTAGTAGTTATGCTCAAGTAAATATAGTATAAAATTCTATCTTTTTACTGATATTCATTTTAAATTTCAGATTTCTTTTTTACTAAAAATAATCAAAAAATCAATATTATAATTGATTTCAAATGAAATATAGCTGTATATATTTACCGTATTTTTACAATTATGTTAACAGCTCATAATTACATGAATTTAAGAATCTACAAATAATCATGACTAATACAGAGATAAGGCGAGAACATTTTCTAAATCGTTAAATAAAAAGATTTATTGGCGACGCCAACAAAATTTTCTCCCCTTCTACGTCTACAGATTTCAGACGATTTCTGATGAGTCTTCAAATTGTGGTGTGAATCACCGGGCTTGAAAATGAAAACATCTGAAGTTGACTACTTTCAATATAGCAAATAGAATAGTTCTAAAATGCTCGGAAACAACAAAAGTATATAGCAGAAGGAAAAAACAGATTCCATGACCGGATTTAATGAGTTTTATCAGTCAAAACAGTTTAAAATAAATAAATGAACACAAGTAATTCGCTGTATGTATGCGGGAATTAATGATATGGGTAAATGGAAGGATTTTCGAACTATATTCTTTTAAATAACTTAAAATTTATCGCGGTGTATAAAATATGACACGCAAGAAAACGTCATCAGACATGAAAAGCATACATAATAAATAAAAGCATACATAATAAATAAAAATTAAATAAGGATGTTTACTATAAAGAGTTGGGAATTTCAGTACATATCACATATTAAACCTATGGGAAATGTAAAACCGATGTGAACGTTACAAATGCTGTCGCATTAAATGCTTTTAAAAATATTGTACTCATAAATAAAACCCATATAAAAGGTACTCCGGTGTAATAATTACTCTAAAAAAACACTGTTAAGATAGTCTTGATGGTAGTTAAGAAATTATGAGCCAATCAACAGGTGCTGTCACTGCTATTTTTAAAGTAATGGCGTGCGAGTATACAGAGAAAGAAGGCTTAGGATGGTGTATCTCAGTAGATTCAGTAACCACTAATGCACCATGCAGACACGCCAAAACTTATTTTAAGGATAACATTGGATGGAAAATAATGCAGAAACATGATTGCAGATGATTTGAATAGTAGATATTTAAATTTTAGCAAAATAAAATTTTAACATGGAAATACCATAGGCAAAATGATTTGAACATATTTTGGCATAACTCAGGAACTAATAAAGCTATAGACTCGTGTGAGGTATCCATTTAAAGATAAAACATTTACAGAGAGTTTTAAATACATAGTTAAGACCCCACTTACCTGGGAAAAGGTCTGATTATTCCAAACGCACATTCGCCCAGAGGACGTCCGGATTGGAGGCTACGTTAGTATCCGTTAGTTAGGCAGAGTTTGATGTTTAAAAAATAAAATCCCCTTGCACATCCGGCTAGCTCTGTTAAAAGAACGGAAAATTTCCATCCTGAAAACATAGCCCGCCAGACAACAGTTCTCTTTACAAATTTGACGAGATGAAGAACACTATATTAGTGTTATAGATAAATATTAATACGGAGTACCACTATGTCGATAGAAATTAAATCCCGGAACTTCACATTCCGCAAAAAACAATCAAGTCAAAATAAATTATTAGTTAAAATGTACGCGTACATAAAAACAAACATTCAGTTTGAATTACAAACGAACATCGAGTTCGAAAGGAAGACGCATGCGCAACTGAGAGTGCCCCCTAGTGAATGCGGAGCGGAGTTACAAAGTGTCTTAAAATTAGACACTTGCAGATTTTTTAGACACATTTCTCAGTTCGTTTACACCATGATCATAGTAAGACACTTATATGTTTTAAATTAAGACATCTATCATGACTGAATTTTCAGATTCAGATACTTAAGTGTCTTAAATTCCTTTTCAGTCACATATATGTCTTAATTTAAGATGCCTCTATTTGCAGTGTTTGTTTCACAGCTGGCTTCTGTAAGGTAACGTTATTTTTTAAATGACACAAAATACGCTGGGAGAAAGAAATAGCATACCGGAGACCGGGGGCTAAAAATGTGCAAATAGGTGTAAAATTACAGTAAAAACTGAATTTATTTTGCATTTTTATGTGTAATTTTTTTAAAAACTTTATTGTAAATCCGGTGATTAGTTTTATCAAACAGACTATAAGGAACAACTAAAAAAAATCCAAGTCAATTGAAAAATATACATAAGTTTTATCACTTTAAACATGTGAAAAAACACAAACTGAGAAAAATCACTTTTAAGTGAAATGGGTGGGGGTATTTAAAAGGATAGAGATGTCATAAAATCGTTTTGAACTTGTATTTATAATACTCGGATCTTTATGAAACTTCATCAGAATATACTAGGGATAATAAAGTATAATTTAAGCAATAAAGTGTAATTTAAGCAAAAAATTAGAAAATCGATATTTTCGACATTTTTCGCCGAATGAAGGGTACCGAATCCCTTAAGGGGTTTCAGGACTCTTAAAATTGGTAAAAAAAAAAGACCGTTTTTCAAAAAAAAAAAAAAGACCGTAATATCTTAAAATGCTTATGATTTTAAAATACTATTTTTATTGGGAATGAAAGATATAAGTATGTTTTCATTTTATGTATTTAAAAATTTTCAATATGCAAAATTAGCATTTACAGGGGGCTCCAAACTGTCAGACATTTGAAGAGCAGAAGATTTGTATGACAGCTTACGCGCAGGATTACAAAATAAATTTTACAACTAGAATGAAAATTTTAGTGTCTACTTATACTTAAGATTTCAATAATTTACCTTGAACCTAAATAAATTTGTATTGAAAGCATTTTTATATTTTTAATACAAAGTTGTAGTTAGCTAATACAAAACTTAAAAAATTTCAACAGCATAATCACCTAAAAAATATATTTTTTTTAACAACAAAAAAGAAATTTTAGGTTCAGTTTATACAGGCTCATGTGAAACATGTGTTTTGAAAATTTCATGAAAAAATATTCAGAAGATTTTGATATATCGTGCGCGTAATCGCCAAAAATGTCATTTGGAGAAAAATGACTTCAAAGTTCCGGAAACGGCGTTTCAGCTACTGAGCGGGTATCATTGTAAAAGTCATAACTTCTGTTCTAATGGGAATTTCAAGGAAACAAATACATCAAGATGTTCAAAAAATATAGGAGTTTAACATCTAAAAAAACTAAAATTTCGATAATTTTGAAGCTTTAAGTGTCCCGAGAGCCCTTAAGCGTATGAGGAACTGTAAAATTAAAAAATCTCTCTATTCTAAAAAAAAAAAAAGTAACGCTATCACCGCCGCTGTTTTTGAATTTTTTGTGACCGGGAGTATTTCTACGTTAATATTAAGAAAACTACTGCATACAAAAATATGAAAATCAGTAGTATTATAGAGAAATGTTGTATAAACACGCTGATGCATACAGTTTTCATATTGAATAATTATTTTTAGAGATATTTAATGTTAAAGTTGGTCAAAATCATTCCGTTAAAAAAGTTTTATAGTAGCAAAAACCTATATATAGGAATTAAATCATTTTTAGATCATTTTATATATTAAAGTTCCCGGTGTGCAGACTGTATTTTTTTTTGACACATTTTTGGAGGATTTATTTCCATTTTTTAAATCTAAATTTTCAGCATTTCGAGAGATGTTTTTGACAACTTTTTGAAAAAGGTGTTATTTTAAATTGTTGCCAATTTTAAAAACAGCGCAAAGAATACTATTTTTTTCAAATAAAAAATTTATTGACGCGTAACTATTATAAACAGAATTTTTTTTTTTTTTCAAGTGAGAATTAAATGATTACGTATTAAAAGCAGGAAACTATTGATAATTACGTCATAAAAACTATAGTTACGCGTAAATTTTAAAAGATTAAGAAAATTTTTAAATAATAAATTAATTAATATGCATTAAAAGTTGTAAATGGAGGATATTACGTCCTATTTAAAATTGCCAAATCATAATATTGCCAAACAGTTTAAATTTGAAAATATATTTGTGTGAAACATTTATTTCATATTTTGAGATAATCTTGTAAACTATTGTGGAGAATTCAAAGACAGCGTAAATATTTTCTTTCTAGCAACAAAAGTGTTTTCACGTGAATATTAAAAAGAGAAAGAGAACTTTCGTGAAAATCACGTCATATTTAAAACGATTCTTTTAAAATGTCTTATTTAAAAAAACTTTCTTATAGCGTTGTTAAAAAAAAATGGAGACAAAGACTCTGTTTACTTAATCATTTTATATTAGCTTATTTTTACAGGATTCACTGATCTGATTGAATCACAGACGAAAACAATCCGTTAACACAGAGATAGCTTCTGTTTTTTTTTAAATTATAATTCATTCTTCCGAAATATTTTGAAAGCCGATCAAATTGGGGTGCTTCTTGAGTTTGCGGTGTCTGAACGGCTGTTGGCGAGCGTAGCTTGTAGGGTGCACAGCCCCCTAGTGTGTAAAAAAAAAACTTTTTACTTTATTGTAAATCCGGTACTTAGTTTTATCCAAATAGACTGTGATGTAGTGGGCCAGAGCTTTTTGGTTCACTAAGTTCTTGTGAGATGATCGTTGAAAAATAATACATATTTCTTACCAAAGTCCTTTATTAGAACAACTAAAATAGATTTGAAAAATGTAATAACAAACTTTACCATTCATAGGTAGACACTCTCACTTTTTATTAACAGTTCTATACTTCTCATAGCCAAACTGAGTAAAACGATTTTTACTCGCATCTCTTCCGTTGGTAAAAAACAACCTCACTTCATCAGTGTCTCTCAGTCTACTATTCAGCCTCTTCACCAGCTCCTGCCTGAACCTCTTTTTACTTTCACTTTGGGGACGAGTTCCCACACATTGTCCAGTCCTCCCTATTTCTTGTAAAAGTGGAAATACCCTGTTGAGCAGATCCCAAGGGCAGAAGTATGCCTGCTATTTCCCCTGCATGCCTTTACACAAAAGACTATTGTCCTCCACGGAAATGCCTGTTGCTTCTCCCGTCGAAAATTTGTGGCGAAGGTACGATATCACAAGACCATAAGGAACAATTAAATAAATAAATAATTAAATTTAAAAAATCAAAAAACCCGACTGCATAAAAAGCGAACTAATTAATTATTTCTCATCAATGTGAAAACATTTTTTTTTTCAATTCCTACTATTAGCTCACTCTCGCTATATATATATCTTCTTAAAATTTTCAATCGTTAATAAAATACTTATTAGTCATCCAATCAAGCTCAAATAAATTTTTCTTTAACTTGCAGTGGATGACACTTGATGTTAATCCAATTTTTTTCAAATATTAATTCATTAATTAAATTAAATTAATTAATTTTCAATAATCGAGAGAGCCCTCTTCCTGATCAAGACATTTTAAGCGCCATTCAAGAAGAAAGAAGAATGGGAGAAAAAAAAATTCTCTTATTGACCTAAGTAGGAATTGACTTAAAATATTTTTTTTTATTGTTATTACTTGTTTATATTAACTATTTTTTTTTATTTACTTGTATTGATGACTATTAAGTTGTGTTTAATGGTTAATTCCTATCTATAAACACTGTTTTGATGAGGTCTATCGATGTATATGATGGTTAGAGTTGCAGTAAAGCTAGAGATCCTGCATACACAACTTCCAGGTTGTATAATATTTTAATGGAACTTCTGACTGTAAAATAGTCAATGAAACATAGTCTTCATTTTGAAAGACCATTCTAATGATAGGCCACTCAATAGGGTGCGTAAATTATTTTTCATCTCTACCGCCATTTTTTATTTTACGACCGCCATTTTGAATTTATAAAAACAAAACCTAGCCTATGACTATCGGGCCGTTAAGACGAATTGATAGAGTCCTCATTCATTAAAATCCATCCAGTCGTTGGAATGTTTCGAAGGTATAAAGAAATCCACACACACAGATACGCGTATAACACATAACCCTTCATTTCAGTCCGGTAAAAATGCAAGTCAATTGAAAAAATATACATAAACGTTTTATCATTTTGAACATGCTACTTTGTTGAAAAAACACAAACTGAGAAAAATCATTTTAAAGTGAAATGGGTGGGGTATTTAAAGGGATAGCGATGTCATAAAATCGTTTTTTACTTGTATTTATAATACTCTGATCTGTACGAAACTTCATCTGAATGTACTAGGGATAATAAAGTATAATTTAACCCTTCACTGCACGATTTTTTCTATTTTTATGAAAAAAATTATTTGAAATCTATATATCGGTCTAACAATGGGAAAAATAGTAAAAAAAATTAATTTTCAAAATTTCAGCTAAAATTTGATATTTTATGGCGTGTATCCTATGTACACAATTAGGGTTTCAAATTATCGTATTGTTATATATTACAACTAAATGAGCTAATTTTATCTGCTTAACACTCTGGAACTTTTTTTATATTAATATTTTTAAGTATTTAGTAAAAATAATGAAAGTAAATTTTACCTTAATAGCTTGATCGAAATTTTTTTGTTTCCGAAGAACAAATTCTAATTTTTTTGTCAAATGCAGCCATCTGACATGGACAAAATAAGTGTTATTCCATTCTTTGGACTGTTTTTGACCAGTAACAGAGATCATATCGGCCAAATTCTTGGCACATAATAAGAATTAAAGTGTTTTTAGGTATGTGCCAGGTATGGCACGTTGTGCAGTGAAGGGTTAAGAAAAAATTAGAAAATCGATATTTTCGGCATTTTTCGCCGAGTGAAGGGTACCGGGGCCCCTTAGCCCTAAGCGTATGAGGAGTTGTAAAATTAAGAAATCTCTCTATTCTAAAAACTAGTCGGATATGCCAATCCCAAAACTTTCTTCCATCCCATACATGTTAATACTTCAAAATTCTCTAGTACAGTGCCATTTAAATGGCAATCTATCCCATCATGAGAATTCTAAAGATATGAAATTCCGGGCATTAGTTCTTGAGATAGTACTATCGCTAAAATCGTGTAAATCATGCAAAATGCAGCCTATCAGCGACACCGGTTAGGGGATTTACACTAAAATCTTGTCAACAACTTATGTCAACTTCTAACTGAATCTGAAGTTTGATAAAAATCCGTGCATTAGTTTTTAAGATAGAGCTATTGCGGAAATCGTAAAAAATTCCACATAGCATCGCCACGTGTTGAACGATTTACACCAAACACTAATTAGGACCAATTTATACTAGGACCCAACTGAATCTGAAGCTTGATGAAAATTCATGCATTAGTTCTTGAGATACAGCTATTGCGGAAATATTGAAAAATACACCACTGCATCGACACCTGTTGAGCGATTTACACCAAAAACTAAACAGCAGTAATTTATATCAGAGACTAACTGAATCTGAAGGTTGAAAATTCGTGCATTAGTTCTTGAGAAAAAGCTATTGCGATGATCAAGAGTAATGCAGCATAGCAGCGCCACCTGTTAGGCGATTTTCACCAAAAATTAATCAGCACCGAATTATATCAAGGACTAACTGAATCTGAAGTTCTATGAAATTCCGCCCATTAGTTCTTGAGATAGTTATTGCAGAAATCGTGAAAAATGCAGCACAGTAGCGCCACCTGCTGGGCGATTTATACCAAAAAGTAATCAGAACCAGTGTATATCAAGGTCTAACTGAATCTAAAGTTTTTATGAAATTCCGTGCGTTAGTTCTTGAGATAGAGCGGCCCAAAATCTTTGTAACATAAAGACTCACAGAATGACAGACAGCGATTTTCTAAAAAAAATCAAATCGTATTCAGGACCTTCTAAAACGTATAAATCCATAGAAAACGCGAAATCGAAAATTTTCACGAATGCAATACTTTCTTCTTGTAGAGATAGAAGAAAGTAAAAAGTAACTAACGTTGTCACCGTCGCTGTTTTTGAATTTTTTGTGACCGGGTGTCTTTCTTCGTTAATATTAAGAAAATGACTGAATACAAAAATATGAAAATCTGTGGTATTATAGAGAAATGTTGAATAAACACGCTGATGCAGGCCTTTTTAAAGTTTTCAAATTTAATAATTATTTTAAGAGATATTTAATGTTAAAGTTGGTAAAAATCGCTCCATTAAAAAAGGGTTGTAGGAGCAAAAACTATACGTAGGAATTTAATCATTTTTAGATATTTTTATACATTAGATGTTCACGGTGTTCAGACTGCATTTTCTTTTTAATTTTATCCATTTTTTGAGCATTTTTTTTCTATTTTTTCTATTCAAAATTTAAGCACTTCGAGAAATATTTTTTACATCTTTTAGAAAAAGGTATTTTAAATTGTTGCCAATTTTTAAAATAGCACAAAGAATATTTCCTTCAAATTAAACATTTATTTAAACGTGAATATTATAAACAGATTTTTTTTTTCAAGTGAGAATTAAATGATTACGTATTAAAAGCAGGAAAATAAAGAAAATTAAGTCATAAAAACTATATTTACGTGTGAATTTTAAAAGAGAAAGAAAATTGTAAAATACTGAATTCATTAATATGCTTTAAAATTGATAAATGGAGGAAATTACGTCCTACTTAAAATGTCGAAACAGTAATACTGCCAAACAGTTTAAATTAAAAATATATTTGCGCGAGATTTTTATTTCATATTTTGAGATAATCTTTTCAACTATTGTTGTGAAATAATTCTAAGACAGCGGAAATATTTTTTTTTTCTAACAACAAAAGTATTTTCACGTGAATATTAAAAAGCGAAAGAAAACTTTGTTGAAAATTACGTCAGATTTAAAACGATTCATTTAAAATGTCTTATTTAAAAGAACTTTGTTATAGCGTTGTTAAAAAAATACCGGGAGACAAAGATTCTCTTTACTTGATTTTATATGAGTTTATTTTCAAATTTTTCACTGATCTGATTTAATCAAAGACGAAAACAGTCAGTTAACAGTGAGATCGACACTGTTTTTTTTTTTTTTTTTTTGTTATAATTCAGCATTCCGAATTTTTTTTTAAGCCGATCATATTAGCGTGCTTTTAGAGTTTGCGGTGTCTGAACAGGGGTTGGCGAGCGTAGCTCGTGGGAGGCAGAGCTCCCTAGTGATTTAAAAAATCGTAAACTCTTTATGAGGAGATTTTTGAATTTTGTAACAATTTCCAGTATTTTCGAGAGTCTTAAAAATCTGAAACATACTCTATCTGTTAAAAAATTTACAACTTACCAGATTTCACATATACAGTCTAAAAAAAAAAGTCTAGAAATATTGAAAAATTAGCATTAAAACGCTTTGATAAAAACTTTAGACATACTTTTTTAGCTCACAGGCTATCAAAGCCTGAGAGATAATGTGCCCGCAGATTCTGTATGTACGTAACGCGATAACTCTTGATACAAATATCCGATTTGCTTCAAAAATTTTTTTTTTCTAGGTTCATTCTGATAAGGCTCTTCCCTGATTACTTTTGGGGGTTCATTGGTTAAGTATAAAGGGGTATGGGGGCTAATCCAACACCTACTTGAACTCTTACAAAGCCATTTGGCGCTCCTCCGGGATTCCACTAACGTCATTAACAGTGGACCGTCCGATCTATCCAACTAAACGGGTTTTCAACCTCACCTCCTTCTCCCTTCTTCTTATAACAATAGCATACTACCATTGCTTGCTTGAACGTGTATTTCATCGATGTTGAAATTGAATGTTTTGTTCTAAAGCATTGTTGGATAATAGGAAACCATTTGATAATAAGGTAAGATTTTTTATCTTGATTTAATCTTAAATATTGCATAAATTTATTTATTTATATGTGAACCCTCTAGTATTTTTTACCTGCTTTTGATGTGTTGAATATAAGATATACAAGTCACCACGTGTTCTGAAACTTAATGTGACTGTTTTTTTTTCTTTGGGGAAAGGGGGGGGGGGGTTACGCGTTTAATATGTAATATTTCATTATTTCGGAATGCAATTATGCTATGTTGTTTTTTACCGGCTCATTTTTTTTTCAAATATTCTTATATTTGTATACGTAAACATGGCTGAAGCATAAGTGTATTTTCATTTAGTGGTAGTAATAATAACAATTGTTAATATAAAATAGCTGCCTTATACATATTATTTTAAGAAATCAGATTGGTTGAATTCATTTATTAATTAATCATTCATTTATTGGACTACCTTTTAAAGTGCGGAATTCTTGAAATCTTATCGTTTAGGTCATGATACTGATTTTTAAAACGAAAGAAAAGAAAAGCAATTTCACTTTGTTATTATGTTAAAATAATTGTATGTATTAACTATAAACATTTATGTGTATATGATATCAATGCTCTTACACTTTAAACTACGTTAAATAATGCATATATTTATTGCTGTCATTTATTTATTCTATTCTATTATTATTATTAAATTTTTAATAATTTAGCTTTAGTCTTTATGTTAATAATTTATGTACCTCGACATATTTTAAACTTAATGAAATTAAAATATTTAATATCTACTATGTATAAAACATGTCTTATTCGGGTGAAATATATAGTCATAGTTACCAAGAAAGCATTGCTTTACTTACATTATTATTATTTTAATGGTTTAAAGATTAATTGAATAATACTTACTTTGACATATTATTTTTGAAATTTTAATTAAATCATAGCAAAATACAGAAAATAATATTTTAGTCATACATGTAAATATAATGATATAGTAAAAAATTATACAGTAAAAAGTATATAAAATATGGATAATTAATAATAATAATACATTTTAAAAATATTTAATGTAGTTTAAAGTTTAGTTTGATCGTCAAAATAATAATAATGTCCAACAAATTACAGATTGCTATTATAAATAATAATTAGGTTTTTAATTAGGTTTTTTTTTTAAATAATACTTTGAAGATTAGGAATATTTCATTTAATGAGATATTTAATGAATTTCTTATGTCATATTGTTTTTGTTGTTTTAATATAATTTTATAATAAATATGATAGTCAGATTTTTAAAAATATATAACATGATTTTTTTTTTAATCTAATGAAACTATATAAAATAACGAATAATTCCATTATTACAATTTATTTTTTCCCCTTAGTTTTTAATTTTTCTAAACGCCCATTTTTAAAATTATTGGTATTTTAATTCCCGAATTTTATTATTCCATGTATTTTAAAACTTATGAAATATAAATAAAATTTATAGTCCATGTATAAAACTATGATAACTTTATTGCCAATTTATATACTACATTTTATCTTTATATATTTCAGTTGTTTAAATAATAGAATAAATACTAATACTTGTTTTTAAGTCAGATAGGTAAAATTGATGTTCATTTTTTTTTTTTTTTTTTAAGTCAGATGTGTCAATCTAATGTTATTTTTTTATTATTATTTCAATAATCAAAGTGAGTTTTAAACATTTTTGAATAATGCATAATATTATTAAAAATTTTGATATTTAATTTTTGTCTTTTAATTTAACATTTTTTGGTACCATACATATTTCAAAATTTATCAAATCTAAAAATTTAATATTCTAGCTTATGTAAAATGCATATCGTTTTCAGATAATGAAATATTCACTTTTATTAGTTGCCATTTACTGACAAAATTATCTTGAATTTCCCTAAAAATCTCCATCTATAATATTGACTTTATTGCCAATTTGTATATGGAACACGTTTATGAATCTTTATAGATTTCACGTATGTGTTTTATCAGATGTATTTAATAATGGTTTGAAAATTAAGGGAATATTTCATCTGGCATACTATTTTTTTTTTTAAGTTTTAGGATAAATAATAACGATATAAGTAAATAAAACATGATATTTTTTCAATTAAATTAAACTACAATAAATAATGAATAATTTTAGCATTACTGTTTACTTTATTACTTTTTAATTTCACTAAACGCTTAATTCTTAATTTGTTGGTATCTTAATTCTTATGCTTCAGTTCTGGACATATTTTAACATTTATCGAATATGAATGATAAATAATAATCATAAGTTTTTACGATATTTAATGAATTTTGAAGCTTGATTTGATTGTTAAAATTAAAATATAATGTTCAACAAATTACATATTATTAAAGATTATTATCTATAGAATTAAGAGTAATAAACATAGCAATATTACTTTATGCTTTTTTATATTTAAAGCTACCTTATATTCAACATTATAAAAATAACTTACATACTTTGTAAACAATACATCAAAAGCAGATAAAACATATAAATAAGTAAATGCATAAAAGATTTATCAAGATAAAAATCACTTACCTCATTATAAATTGATTTTCCCATTATCTATAAAAATGTTAAACAGCGCTTGAGAACAAAAAAAAAAAAAAAAGTTGAAAATACAAATTATTAGTTTCACCAAAATATGATTTTTGAAAGTGATTTTTTATGAGATACATCTGAGTTATATTTTTTCACAATAATTACTTTTTTAATATAAAATTAATGCATTGATGTTTTATTAATTTTCTCTTTTAAAATTAATCTGATTTACCTAGTGTAAATAAAAAATCTCTAGCCAAATACTTAATTTTTTATTTACTAATGTGTATTTCGTAAAAGTGGAATATAACTGATTAGGAAAATCTTTAAATAAATTGTTTTATATGTATTTAAAAATTAACCTTTGTTTACAAAGTAGTAAGGACATGAAAAAAAAAGCGTTTTAATTTAATTCTATTTAAAAAGACTATGTAGTGGAAAAATTTACAAGTTAAATAACAGTTAATAATTTTTCAACGCTCAAAGAAAAGGGCAGAGTTCCACTGGGGAAAAAGAACGTAGGTCGTCTAAGAGTGACGTCACAAAATCGCCCAAAGGCTTTATGTCAAGTGGGTGTTGGCTAATCCCCCCTTAACTTTGATAAATAGGTTTTTCATGCAGATGCATTCATGCATTTTTGCATAATCAGATTTGCTTCAAATTTGGTATACCGGCTAATTCTGATAAGAATATTCTATGATTAGATTTGGAGGTTCATTGGTTAAGTATAAAGGGGGGAACGGGGGATAATATCTCTCTTAATTTAGATAAATGGTTGTTTGTATCCAATTTGCCTTAAATTTGGTATACCGGTTTATTATGATAAGATGCTTCCCTGATGAGATTAGGATGGTCATTTGTTAAGTATGAAGATGTGAAACAGGGGCTGGGGGAGCTAATCCCACTTTAATTTTCGAGGGCATTACTCTTTGAAATAAAAGTATGATATACAATTATTGTGAATAACCTGTGAGCTCAATGCCATCAGTTTAACTGGGCACTTTTCTTTTTCTTTGTTTTTCAATTTTCCAATTCACGGAAATTAAATCTAATGTCATCTATAAAGTGTTTTGAATCGATGTTTTTGAAACCTCTAAAGTACAAAACACACATCTATGTATTTACGGGAAAACTCCGGTTTACCTCGCTTCCAGTAATGATCTGGGATCTTTTTTCCAGAACTTAGTGCTTTGCCCGTTCAAAATCCATTAAAATTTAGGCGTTCGATACGATCTGTGACATTTTTTAATGTTTTTCCATATAAGTGCGTAAACGAATTGTTTTACAGTTTTACAAATACATTTTGACTAATTTTGTCAAAAATAAGTAAATAAAATAATAAAAAGCCCGAGAAATACTTAAAAAGGAAAGTTTGAAAAATATTTAATTTATGGAGACACTCGAAATATCTCTCATAATACAAGAAAAATGATTTCATTATCTTGATTTTATTAAGTGTAAAATGCCTTTTTAGTTATTTAACTAAATGCTCTATTTATGTTTACAAAATATGTCATAATGGAAATTAAAAATCAATAAACTCAACTTGTTAAATGATTTGAGTCTGCTGATGTAATAAACGTGCGGCGTAGCCGGCAAAGCCGCGCCACTTTGAAATGTAGACAATTACCAAGGTTAGGTTTAAACAAGCGAACGAAAAATCATGCGTACAACATAGATTATGAAACATTTACCAACGCATTCAGAATACTGTAACAGAACTTAACAGTTTATTAGGCTGAAAGATGATGTTTAAATGAATAATTTGGAAAATGCATAACGCATTTGAAAAGTCTATTTCTTCTGTGACTGTGAATAGTCGGGAAGATATACGATTTTTTTTTTTTTAGTGTGTGCAAAGCTGATTCTGTTCTATAGATATGTATTTATATTACATAGTATGTTTATATCATTTGAAAAATCAATTTTTTCTGTTACCGTGAATAGTCGGGAAAATATAAGATTTATTTTGTGCAAAACTGTGTCTGTTCTATAGATATGTATATTACATACTATGCTAAAAGTGAATTCAGTTAAGCGCATAGCACAGTTGAAAATTTGCATTTATCCATTTCCACCAATAAACGGATGTTTTTGAGAATTTTTGTGCGCCCCTGTATACGATCTACAGAATTAATACACATCAAGTAATAGTTAAATTTAAAAATGCATATCACAACTGGAAAATGCACTTTTAGCAATTATTGTTTGTAGGCTTCCGTAGTTCAAATATTGTCTATTTTCTTTTCAGTAGCTAAATTCTTTTGTGTCTACACGTCAATGAACGATACATTCTATGCAGTACACCTCAGTGGTACATATCAATTTAAATATGTTTAAATTAGTGTAAAAGCGTTACAATATACCAACGATGATTTTTTTCCATGCATCGAAAGTTAACGAAATTCTTTTGAGTGTTCCTGTAAATGAACCATCAATTCAACACTTTGTATTTTCAATAACGAACCTGCCATAGTAAACTCCAAAAACATACATAAATTTCATGGCAATCGAACTCTATTTATTCGAGTTGGAACATGGACAGACAAACCGAATTCATAAACACTTTTAACTTCATTCGAAAGTGTTAAAAATAGTGCTTATTTAAATGTGATTGGCCAGGGCTGTGATGGAGTTTCGATAATTTTGTCTATTCTACATTACACTTACAGTAATTTAGTCCTTGTATCAAAAATGCAAGATTATTAAATTCGAAATTCACGTATTGAAGATTATTGGCTACTTCAAAGACAGTATTAACCAGTCCAACAAGATTAAATAATTAGTATCTGGCAGAAGTGCAAATGTCACTAAAAATAGAAACCTGTGGTTCTCTATTCAATTTTTGGAGTATGAATGAACTAAATCCTTACAAACTAGACTCTGACTATTGCTATACGTTTTGAATTCTTGTGGCACGTGCGGTAATTACTCAAACTCCTGCCGAATGATCTAGGATACCTTCACAATGCAACTCTATAAGTGTTGCCAGTTGTCCCCTTCAAAAGAATATCATACAAATATCTGCTTAGACAAACTCTCCTAAAACGGAATTTATTATTGTCCCTAGTGAATTCTTTTATTAAAAGTGGTGCTTATTTAAATCTGATTGGCCAGGACTGTGATGGAGTTTCGATAATTTGGTCTATTCTACATTACACTTTCAGCAATTTAGTCCTTATATCAAAAATGCAAGATTATTAAATTCGAAATTCACGTATTGAAGATTATTGCCTACTTCAATGACAGTCTCAACCAGTCCAACAAGATTAATATGCAAATAATTTATATTTGGCATAAATACAAGTTTCTTTAAAAATAGCAACCTGTGGATCTCGATTCAATTGTTTGAAGTATGAACGGACTACACTTTTAACAAACGAGACTCTCATAAATTGTATATGTTTGGATTTCTCGCGGCCCATGCAAGCGCGGGTCAAAGGGGGAGGCCATGGGGGGTCATGACCGCCTCCCCCCTAAATAAAGAAATATACTAAAATATATTTTTAAAATGAAAATACATAATAGGGTTGTTTTTAAAAAATCTCTCTCAACACCGCAGAAATTTCTGACACACAGAAAGTTAAAAAATAAAATGCAAATGCATAAAATTTGTTCATTAAGCGCCAAAAATCAATCAACATTTTTAATTTTTTTATATATGTGTGCTTCAATTATAACTAATTGTTCCCTTTTGATCATCTTTTTCTGACTTGAGTCACGAAAATCAAATTATAAACCTTTGTCACCAAATTTTCTGAAATATCTTGTGGTTTTATAGAAAAATTGGAAACGATTTCTGACTATCTGAATAGAACTTGTAGCATTGTAAAATTTTCACCCTTCCAACGTATGAAAGTTAATAAATTTGCAAGCATTCCGTATTACAAAGGAATTTCAGAGAAGATTTCGCATTTTTTGAAACAACTTGGTCCTCCATCCGTCCTTCATCCCACAAAAAACGCATCTTTTTAAGCAATTTTAAGCATAAATATCCAAGCTCATAGTTTAAAGATGTTATTTATGGAATTCGTGCAAACAGTGTAATGCAGTCTACATAGGTGAAACGAGCCGTACACTTGAAACAAGACTTAAAGAGCATAAACATGCTTTTAGAAATGAAAATTTAAATTCTAAAATTGTTGACCACGCCATGGAAACTGATCATTTTCCGAGTTTTGATAATGCTTATATAATTAGATCAGGCTGATGCATTTATGGAAGTCGTACTTTTTGGAAGCTTGGTACACGAGAACTGCTGATTTAGCAATTAATGGGGCTGCATCTCTACTAATAGAATATTCCCTTTTGTTTTAACTATAATTTTTTAACAACTTGATGTAATGTTTTTCTACTTGTTGAACTTTAAAACGTAGTATGACTTTTACGTTAGGAATTAGCTGATGAAGGATTCAAAATGAATCCGAAACGTCCTTTTAAATTGTTTTTAGTGTTTTTATCTTTTAATGTGGTGTAATGTAATGTCTGTTATTTTGTAAAATTTTTATTAATTGTAAAATTTAGGCTTTTACGAATATGTCTCCAAATGTTATGCCTTTACCAATATACCTGCAAATTTTATACGTTTACTTATGAAAATACAACTTCGTTAATGTGTCATAAAACAGCCAGTTTAGAATTGTTGCAAACTTAAGATATCAGAATTGATGTTACAGTTGTGACCCCTTCACGTTCCTAGAGAAAGACATGACCATCCCCTCTAAATGGAAAGCTCGACCCGCCCTTGGACACATGCGGAAATTACTCAAACTCCATGGTAGAACTCTTGTTGCCAGTTGTCCCCTTCAAAAGAATACCGTACAAAAGTCTGCTTAAACGGAAACATGTCTAAAACGGAATATTTTGCTGTTCCTAGCGATTTTTTATTACAAATTTGAATATATTTGATCAGTAGATCGTCTGTAAAGGTAGCCTTTTTATAATTGAGTTCTGTATTAACCCTTAAATGCCTGATTTTTCAAAAATCATTGTAATAATGTTTTCGGCATTCATTTAAAAAATAAATCATGGGAAAAATACTTTAAAAAATCATATTTTGTTTTAAGTATGATTTACGGGTAAAAAACAGTTTGTTACTAATCGGCAATACTGGTCTTTAATTGAAAAAAATAATTTGCCTTGATAAAATTCTATAATATTAAACACACAAGAATTTTAGAACTATAATAAGAAATGAATTTTACTTGCTCACTGAAAAACAAACTAGGGTTTTTCGCAAGCTTCCAAACAAAGCAAAAAGAACAAGTAGCAACAATTAAAAAAATAAATATCTTTATTCTTAAACAGCACAAGTGTTGCCATCTGCATGTTGAAAATCGATTTAATAATATTTTCAGAATGTATTTTATTGGCAACATTAGGCATTATAGCTTCAATATTATTCTAATAGTATTTTAGAAGCCTAATTGGGCATGTTGACGAAAAGCAACACACGGCATTTAAGGGTTAAAAGTAAAATTATCATAGTTTCTAAAATATGCATACAATACAATAAGCATGCTAAATTGAAGTTTCGTTTGTCCCCAACGATCCCGCTTTAACTGGTATTACTGCCTAACATTGTCGTGATTTATTGAGAATATTTTAATTTGCTAAAATGGAATCGTAAGAGATAGGATAAAAATCCCGTTTTAAACAGGCTTTTGTATTAACAGGTATAATTGTATGGCAATCATACCGTAGGGGCAATGAAATTTTTACGATTAAGACAGGCTTCCGATATAAACAGGTCCTGTTTTCATAGGGTTTACTGTATTTTTATGTCCCGATGTAGAAGCCTCTGTCCCACTTCGTTTATCTCATTGTCCCACGCTTTAGTGACGCTAGAACTGCTCAAAATCCGCTAATACAAACTTCCGATCCCACTCTTATACGCATCAGATTGACCAAATTTGCATAAAATCACAGCGAAAATTTCTAACCTAAGATTTTGAGAGCTGCAAACACATTTCGCAAAATTAAGGGGATAGTCTACCTTTTCAACAATTTTATTTTCGAAAATATGGTTCAAATAGTCAACTCATTGCATTTCAACGTTCAACTAACAGTGAATTTTGAAAGAATTTTTCTTTTTTAACTGCATATTTAATTACAATTTTTGAAAAGTTAAAAAAAAAATTGCATTTTTAAAAATCCCTGCTACCTTTTTTTAAAATATTGATATTTTTGCCTAATGTATTTATATTATTTTCAAATGTATATTACACAAGTCTGTGCATTTATTTTTAGATACATCTAAAATTACATTTAATATAAGTTTTTTACTGTAGATACAGTGAAAAACGATGAAATCTAGCACATCTTCATTTTATTATTATTTTTTTAATAACAACAAATTTGAAGGCTCGTTCCTTACGCAGATTTATCACTTACATAATAAAGAACATACACAAAAAAGTTTCAATATCAAGTTCTGTATCTAAAATACAAAAAATGCCTCAGCATTTTTAAAACCGGAAAGTGAAGAAAATAGGAACATGAAGAAAAAAACCATTTAAAGTTTTAATTTGTATGGGTCATTTCGCAGTGTGTATTAAAAAAATTTGCAATATCTCGTGATATATCTGCCGTATGGATAAAAATGAGGTGTCAAAATATTCCAAATTAAGCTCCGGACACAAAAATCTTCCAATTTTCTAAAAATATAATTTTGCAGTAAAACATTCGCTGCTTTTTTCTGCTTAAAATGACATTTAAATTAGGTTTCTATCTTAATTAGAACGGATTCTTTTAATTTTTTCGTTTTGGTTTGTTTTCAAAATCAAGCTTTACAGCAATGGTTGTCATGTAAACGACTTCTTGTGAAAATGCTTTTTATTCATGATGGCTTTTTTCACCATGTCTCGTATTTAAATTGTTATATCTCAAGAACCGTTAAAAATAAATGGTTCAAAATTGGAACATATGTTTTTCAATTAGTATAATTTTGATTCAGAAAATTTGAAAAAAGTATTTACTTTTGAAAATATAATTAAAAAAAAAGTTACGTCATTTTTTTAAAAAATTTTTACTTTAAATGTTTTTAATTTTTTTATTAACATTTTAAAAAATTCTGAATCAAAATTAAAACTTAAATATTTCTGTTTGTTTAAATGATAAAAAATTGAAATTCTACAAATAATATTTAGAGTTATAGCGATTTTAAATTACCCCACTTTTTTAAATAAATTTTAAATTAAAAATTTTTAAAAAAAATTATAAGTTTTATCATGTGGTTTTGTTTACAAATGGATAAATGGTTAACCATCACAAAAAAATCCAAAATTTTAACTAAAAAATAAAAATTATTATAAAATGTGTCCCGGGCTCCCTTAAACAAGCTTTCACTTAAAATTAAAAAAGAAAATCGACTATTTGACCAATTTTAAGGTAAACAGTTTCCTTAAAATAAAAGAAAGTACAGATGTCCGTTTTACGCACAAAGATTAGTATCGATAAAACAATATATTTACATAAAAGCATATTATTCCTCTATACGATAGTTGTTAGTCCACTGCAAATAAACTACGATTTCGCATTTCATAAACTCTTTTCCTCAACAATGTTTAGCAGAAATATTTCAGATGTATGAAACAAAATGTGAAAATTAAAAATAAGTATATTTAAGGGGTCGGGTAACCTTTCAAGCGTCCAAAAATCATTTTTTTTTTTTTTTTTTAAATAGCTTATAATTAAATATGATTCTTTGAGAGCATTTAAAAGCAAACCCCATACAAAAATTCGCATTAGAAGAGAAGTTATGTCTAAAACACTTTGAAAAATTCGTTGATCATATAACAAAAGCTCAATCTTTAAAGCCAATTTTCTCAAAACAGAGATTTTGATCATTGCGCGCACGATTTCTGAAAACCGTTGCCTAGAATTTCACGAAACTTTTGGTGGATGTAATAAACGTACAGAAGCAAAAAATGACCTATTATTATGTTTCTGAAGTAAGAAGTTTAGAATTCACGGCTACTTTTGTATAAAAAAAATCTCGATATTTCGAAATTACTCTAGATTTTTTTTTTTTTTTTTCTCGAGATCTACAAGTTTTACTTTTTTCATTGTAGGTCATTTTGAAAAAACTTTATATCTGTACAAATTAAAAAAATCTTGGCTTGTTTCAGCCATTCAAATGAGAAAAATCATGCGCGCAATGCATGCAAGAATAATGCTTTCGTAAAAATTGTATTATCTTTAAAAATAAATTTAAAAAAAACTATATATGTGTATACCTTTTCTATCAACTTTGATTGATAAAATAAATCGTTTTTAACATGTGTTTTCAATTTTATAATTAAAAGTTAATTAGTTAAAGAATGACTGCAATTCTTACAGAGCATTCTTTTCCATGTACTTTATTGGCTCAAAGGTTACCTGACCCCTTAAAAGTTCTGATTGTATTTCAGTGTCATTATTGAAATGCTCTGTGTATAAATTATATGAAATTTACTAAAATTGTATTAATTATTTCATGCGTTTTTATGTATGAAATAATATTTTATGTGCGTAATATGCATTTTTTATATTTTGGAAGATATTTCCTTTATATTCCTAATAAGTACGTAAAGATTTTACATTTAATATTACATTATATTGCTATCATATTTTTAAAAGGAGAATCTACTAAAAATTTACTTATTGGCGAATTTTTTTTCTTAAGCTCAAAATGCATTCCCACGACGCATGAAAAATCTTTCATATAATATGCAAAATCATTCAAATGTTTTCATGATTACATTATATTTCTATCATATTTTTAAAATGAGAATTTATTTAAAATGTACTTATTGGCTTATCTTTTTCTTAAGCTAAAAATGCTATGTAATGACGAATGAAAAATCTTTCATATAATTTGCAAAATCATTCAAATTTTTTCATGATTACTTTATATTTCTATCATATTTTTAAAATGACAATTTATGAAAAATGTACTTATTGGCTTATCTTTTTCTTAAGCTAAAAATGCTATGTAATGACGCATGCAAAATCTTTCATATAATATGCAAAATCATTCAAATGTTTTCATGATGGCATTACATTTCTATCATATTTTTAAAATGAGAATTTATTGAAAATGTACTTATTGGTGAATGTTTTTCTTAAGCTCAATATTCTATGTAATGACGCATGCAAAATCTTTCATATAATATTCAAAATCATTCAAATGTTTTCATGATTACATTATATTTCTATCATATTTTTTAAATGAGAATTTATTAAAAATGTACTTATTGGCTTATCTTTTTCTTAAGCTAAAAATGCTATGTAATGACGAATGAAAAATCTTTCATATAATATGCAAAATCATTCAAATGTTTTCATGATGGCATTATATTTCTATCATATTTTTAAAATGAGAATTTATTGAAAATGTACTTATTGGTGAATGTTTTTCTTAAGCTCAATATTCTATGTAATGACGCATGCAAAATCTTTCATGTAACATGAAAATCTTTCAAATATTTCCATAATGACATTATATTGATATATTTTTAAAATGAGACTCTATTAAAAATGTATTTATTGACTTATCTTTTCCTTATGCTAAAAATGCATTGTCATGACGCATGCAAAATCTTTCATATAATATGCAAAATCATTCAAATGTTTTCATGATTACATTATAATCCTATCATATTTTTAAAAGGAGAATTTATTAAAAATGTACTTATTGTCTTATCTATTTCTTAAGCTCAAAATGCTATGTAATGACGCATGCAGAATCTTTCATATAATATGCAAAATCATTCAAATGTTTTCATGATTACATTATATTGGTATAATATTTTTAAATTGAGAATTCATTTAAAATGTACTTATTGGCGAATGTTTTTCTTAAGCTCAATATTCTATGTAATAACGCATGCAAAATCTTTCATATAATATTCAAAATCATTTAAAAGTTTTCATGATTATATTATATTTAAATCATAATTTATAAATGAGAATTTATTAAATATGTACGTATTACTGAATGCTTTTTTAAGCTAGAAGTGACGTGTAATGACGCATGCAAAATCTTTAATGTAACTTGAAAATCTTTCAAATATTTCTATAATGACATTATATTGATATCATATTTTTAAAAGGAGAATATACTAAAAATGTACTTATTGGCGAACTTTTTTCTTAACCTCAAAATGCATTCCCATGACGCATGAAAAATCTTTCATATAATATGCAAAATCCTTTAAATGTTTTCATGATTACATTATAGTGTAATCACATTCTTAAAAGGAGAATCTACTAAAAATGTACTTACTGGCGAATTGTTTTTTTCTTAAGCTCAAATTGCATTCCCGTGACGAATGCAAAATCTTTCATAGTAATATCCAAAATCATTCAAATGTTTTTATGATTACGCTATATTGCTATCACATTTTTAAAATGAGAATCTATTAAAAAATATGAGAAATATTGTATTCATTTTATATTTTTTAATATTTATATATATAATATTGAGAATCTGTACTTATTGGTGAATGTTATTTTGAGCTAAAAATGACATGTAACGACGCATGCAAAATCTTTCATGTAACATGAAAATCTTTGAAATGTTTCTGTAATGACATTATATTGATATCATATTTTAAAAATGGAATCTATTAAACATGTACTTATAGGAGAATGTTTTTCTTAAGCTCAAAATTTTATGTAATGACTTATGCAAAATCTTTCATATAATATGCAAAATCATTCAAATGTTTTCATGATTACATTATATCACTATTATATTTTTAAAAGGAGAATCTATTAAAAAGTATGAGAAATATTTTATTCATTTTATATATTTCAATTTTATGTATATAATATTGAGAATCTGTACTTATTGGTGAATGTTTTCCTTAATCTAAAAATGACATGTAACGACAGATGCAAAATCTTTCATGTAACATGAAAATCTTTCAAATATTTCCATAATGACATTATATTGATATATTTTTAAAATGAGAGTGTATTAAAAATGTATTTATTGACTTATCTTTTCCTTATTCTAAAAATGCATTGTCATGACGCATGCAAAATCTTTCATATTATATGCAAAATCATTCAAATGTTTCATGATTACGTTATATCACTATCATATTTTTAAAAGGAGAATCTATTAAAAAGTATGAGAAATATTTTATTCATTTTATATATATAATATTGAGAATCTGTACTTATTGGTGAATGTTTTCCTTAATCTAAAAATGACATGTAACGACGCATGCAAAATCTTTCATGTAACATGAAAATCTTTCAAATATTTCCATAACATTATATTGATCTATTTTTAAAATGAGAATGTATTAAAAATGTATTTATTGACTTTTCTTTTCCTTATGCTAAAAATGCATTGTCATGACGCATGCAAAATCTTTCATATAATAATCAAAATCATTCAAATGTTTTCATGATTACATTATATCACTATCATATTTTTAAAAGGAGAATCTATTAAAAAGTATGAGAAATATTTTACTCGTTTTATATATTTCAATTTTATATATATAATATTGAGAATCTGTACTTATTGGTGAATGTTTTCCTTAATCTAAAAATGACATGTAACGACGCATGCAAAATCTTTCATGTAACATGAAAATCTTTCAAATATTTCCATAACATTACATTGATCTATTTTTAAAATGAGAATGTATTAAAAATGTATTTGTTGACTTTCCTTTTCCTTATGCTAAAAATGCATTGTCATGACGCATGCAAAATCTCTCATATAATAATCAAAATCATTCAAATGTTTTCATGATTACATTATATCACTATCATATTTTTAAAAGGAGAATCTATTAAAAAGTATGAGAAATATTTTATTCATTTTATATATTTCAATTTTATATATATAATATTGAGAATCTGTACTTATTGGTGAATGTTTTCCTTAAGCTAAAAATGACATGTAACGAAGCATGCAAAATCTTTCATGTAAAATGAATATCTTTGAAATGTTTCTGTAATGACATTATATTGATATCATATTTTTAAAATGAGAATCTATTAAAAATGTACTTATTGGCGAATGGTTTTCTTAAGCTCAAAATGCTATGTAACGACGCATGCAAAATCTTTCATATGATATGCAAATTTATTCAAATGTTTTCATGATTAAATTATATTGCTATCATATTTTTTAAATGAGAATCTTTTAAAATGTATTTTTTTGTGAATGTCTTTCTTATGCTCAAAATGCTTTGTAATAAAGTGGAGGCACTAAAAAATATTTCATCGAAATAATTGTTATCAGTTGTTGCAATTTAAGAAGTTATTAAATTAAAAATGCATGTATAACCCATTACATATTTTTTTTGAATTGCCATACTGACTGATCAATATTATAGAGTGAAACCTTTCAAAATATGATGTTATATGTGATTTCTTATGTATCAGAAGAATATGAGTGTAAATTATTTTTAATGTATTACAAATATTTAATGTACTGTTTTTTACTGTATAAAACTTGCAATAAACCTACTTGAATTTATTAAACTAACTGTTTGATTATATATCTCAATGTAGAATATGTTGTTACAATTCTTTAATTCTTTTAAAATGCATGTGTCAATTTTGTATTATATACGATGTTATTAATATTTTAATAACTAATAACAGTTATTAAAATATTTTCTGATGAAGCGTTTGGAAAAGTTTATAAAGTACTAAGAAGTTTTAAATAAAATGAATATTTTTAACTTGTAGCATTTCTTTTATTATTTTAGTCGCCTTTTAAGTAAAATAGTGAAATTTTTAAAGTTCATGTTGTATATTTTAGTAAACGAATAATCTAAATTATTTCACAAATGTCTTGTTGGATACCAAATTTAAACATTTTAATACAGTAGAGTCCCGTTAAAAAATATCCATGGGTTCTGCCAAAATGCAAAGAGCTAATTCGTCGGGCTCATTTGTCTTTTTTTTTTAACAATGTAAATTTTGTTCTTATATTTCGTACTAATGCAACTCCATAAAGTGTTTTTAATCCTTTTTTTAAAAACCTAGTATGTTGTGGCCATCACAAAATTTTCTTTTATATAGATCACGTCAGTTAAATCTTTTAAATAGTACAAGAAATGACACCAATTTAGCACCCATTCATATCAAAGTATACCTGAATCTGAAGTTTGATGAAAATCCGCGCGTTAGTTCTGGAGATTGAGCTATAGTGGAAATTCTGAAAAATGCAGCATTGCAGCGTCACCTGTTGACCGATTGGCACCAAAACATATACAGCACTAATTCATATCAAGGTATACTTGAATCTGAAGTTTGTTGAAAATCCAAGCACTATTTCTTGAGATAGAGCGCCCACAAAATTTGTATCACATACAGATAGACAAACAGACTCACAGACAGACATTTTGTAAAAGCGTGTTTTTCGGAATCTCTGATCCCTGAATCTTGGAAATCCGTCGAAAATTTTCACGAATCCACTACTTTGTTCTTGTAAAGATAGAAGAAAGTAAAAATGAACGGCTCAGTATTTTATCTGAGAACGCCTACAAATACAAGATTAAATCTCTTCAGGCTGTATCGTGTTAAAAAATGCAAAATGATTATTATTTTTCTTTTTTTACTTTTGTGCTTAGTGCTACTATAAGCATCAGTAATATATTCAAGAAATATTAAAATAGTTTTGTTCATTAGCCTGTTACATAAAATGTTTGTGGTTCCACGTTTTATATGAAAATATTTAGAATCAGAGCTTAATTCGAACTTATAGTGAACATTCTGGTGTTGCACTTTGTGCTTTGAAATGTACCACACAAAAGCAAATTTTACTAAATAATGTTTCTATACAAATACAACTTATTTTCAGATATTTGTACACCATTTCGGTAATTTTTTATTGAAGTCTGTGTAAAATTTTATGTTTCCTTAATCAAGTTTATTTTTTAAGGCTGTTCTCAACTGCTCTGCTCAACAAGCGCAAAATGTTTTGACACATTTACTAATTCCTTTTTTAACGGAATGGTATAAAATTGGAAAGTCTGGCCATGGAAGCGATTTTAAATTGAACTGTTTTTTCCATTTTTTTTTTTTTATCTATAAATTACCTATTGAGTTATAAGCGATTTTGATCACATAGCAAACACGTTTTTCGCCCGCTCTTGTGTGCTCTTTCTTCCTTCGCGTGGAAATTCGGTTCAAAACGCCCACTTTGACGCTATTTTCTGAAAGTTTTATTGCGTTTACAAAAAAAATATACATATATATGGAAAAAACAGCTCAATGACATTTTCTGAACACCGCCACCAGCTAGTTTCATGCATTTTTGAGCAAAAATAAATTAAAACTTGTGTCAGAAAGTTGCCCTTTTCGATTTGAGAACAGCCTTAAATATAAAACATGCTTTTTTGTTCAATAATTTCTCATTAAATATTAAATTTGAGTTCATTTAAATAGTTCCTTGATTATGAATAAGAACAGTTTGAAGTTTATAATAAAAAATATCAAAATACATATCTTGGAAGTATTTTTTTTTAAATCGTGAAAAGTACCAAATACCTTCAGTCCAGGGGAGATATGCAGTTGAAATAACTCAAACCTCAACGTGTTAATGTGGTTCACATAACATTAAAGTTTTGGAACCGACGTTCTAAACTACTCATTCTGCGAGGTATGAAGGTTTAGGGAGAAAATATTTATCTTCATCCTCCTTTTATTTAGCAATCTCGAGAATCTGCCAACTTGCGCGACACATCTGTCATGCCGTAACCTAAATCATTCTGATAAAACGAAAAGTTGATGCAGAAAATATTACAGATTATGTTTTACATATATGCTAAGAGATGGCAGCACCATAATCAATACAAATAGAAAGAGGAGTTTGACAAATAACAATTTTTACCAGTTTGTGACAGAGATAGCGCTATCAAAAAAGAGAATTTTCTTCTATAATGAACTCCGTTCTTATCCAATGTGTATAAATCACTAGATTGCTAACAGTTTACTAATTGACGCTTCTTTTAATTTATTTCGTTTTTTGTTTTGACCCGTTTCCAGTTATTACGATATAATGCGATTTTTGTTTCCAAAAAAAAAAAAAAAAAAAAAAGAGAATTGTCTTTTACATTTGACATTTAACGTATTACATAAGGCTGTTCTCAACTGCTCTGCTCAACAAGCGCAAAACGTTTTCAACACATTTACAAATTCATTTTTTAACGGAAAGATATAAAATTGAAAGGCCTGACTAGAGAAGCGCTTTGGAATCAAACTGTGCTTTCCATTTTTTTTATAAATAAATTACCTATTGAGTTAGAAGCGATTTTGATCCCGTGACAAAGACTTCGCCCTTCCTTGAGTGGTTATTCTACTTTTGCGCGGAAATTCGATTCAAAACGCCCACTTTAACACTCTTTTCTGAAAGATCTATTGCGTTTGCAAAAAAACGGAAAACGCAGTTCGATAACCTAGTTTCCGAACAAAAATAAATTAAAACTTATGTCATAAAGTTGACCTCTTGGATTTGAGAACAGCCTTGATACAGAAAATATCACAGATTATGTTTTACATATATGCTAAAAGATGGCAGCACCATAATCAATACAAATAGGAAAAAAAAGTTGACAAATGACAATGTTTACCAGTTTGTAACAGAGATAGATGGCGCCATCAAAAAGAGAATTTTCTTCCGTAATGAACTTCTTTTTTTTTTCAGTCTGTATTAATTACTAGATTACTAATTGGTTACTAACTGACGCTTCTTTTTATTTATTTATGTCGTTTTTTGTTTTGATCTGTGTTTAGTTATTAGGAGAATGCAATTTTTGTTTCCATAAAAATGAGAATTGTCTACAGTGGCGTAGCCAGGGGCGCGCCAGCAGTATCCAGCGCCTGTGTGCAGAACTTCAGTTGACGCCCTATAACCCCACACACACATACACACCGAAAATAAAACTTAAAAAAAAATCTATATTTATAAATGCATAGCTGCCATCTTTTGGAGTTTTATCTCGGATCAAAGAAAGTTTTTTGAACCAGACAATTATTTAATAAAATGTGTCTTGTCTCTATAGGGTTCGCATTTTATTTCATTTATTTAATAAATTTTCTGATTTCAAACATGTTTAAAATACTTGAAAAATAAGGAAGGTTGGCAGATATGTAAGTGAAATTCGAAACACAGTAAAGCTTGTTAAAATAAAACCTGTCTGTATCAGAGTCCTGCATTAAACGGTAAAATTTCATTATCCCGGAGAAAATAATACAACACAATAACAATAGATTGCATCCATACTAACAAAAGAAAGTCCTTTGTCGTCTCTAATTTGCATATCTTCTATATAAATAACTAGTTGGATGTGCCAATCCCAAAACTTTCTTCTATCTTATACATCTTAATATTTCAAAAACTAGTTACGCATGATAATATTTCAATATTATTAGTTCAATACTATACCATCTTTGATTTTCATCCTAAATTTCTGCTTCAGTCAATTAAACGAATTAAAAACGAGTTAATCTATATCATGATATTTGCTAAAATTAATAGTTTTTGCTTATTCTGTTGTTATCAGATGTTTGCGAATAGCCGGCTTAGCAGGAAGCGAGTTCCCGCCTTTGCACGAGCCGCCGATGGACAACAGAACTACAAAAAATCAAGAAAAGTATACAAAAATTGCTATCACAGAACCCCTTTACTGAGCAATATTTCCAAATTCAAGGAGAACCTGTTGTCCAAAGCCAAAAACATGCACAAAAAATTAGGTTCAATTATATACATAACTCCATACACTTTTCGATGGTACAATAATGAAAATGGTACAGACATCGCAATTATAGCGCCCCCTTCAGGCGGAATTTTTCCAAATTCAGGGAGGACCTTCCTGCCATGACCAAGAACAAGCAAAAAATTTGTTTTAATTCTATGCATAACTTCATACACTTTTCGATAGTACAATATTCAAAATGACACAAAAATCGCTATTACAGCGCCCACTACCGGCGATTTTTTTCCAAATTAAGGAAGGACCTGCTTGCCATAGCCAAGAACTTAAAGTAAAAATTTGGTTCAATTCTATGCATAACTTCATACACTTTTGGATGGTACAATATTCAAAATCGCACAAAAATCACTATTACAGCGCCCCCTACCGGCGAATTTTTTCCAAATTCAGGGAAGATCTGCTTGCCATATCCGAAAACTTAAAATAAAAATTTGGTTCAATTCTATGCATAACTTCATGCACTTTTGGGTGGTACAATATTCAAAATCGCACAAAAATCGCTGTTACAGCGCCCCCGACCGGCGAATTTTTTCCAAATTTAGGAAGGACCTACTTGCCATATCCGAAAACTTAAAATAAAAATTTGGTTCAATTCAATGCATAACTTCATGCATTTTTGGATGGTACAATATTCAAAATCGCACAAAAATCGCTGTTACAGCGCCCCCTAACGGCGATTTTTTTCCAAATTCAGGAAGGACCTATTTCCCTTATCCGAAAACTTAATATAAAAATTTGGTTCAATTCTATGCATAACTTCATACACTTTTGGATGGTACAATATTCAAAATCGCACACAAATCGCTGTTACAGCGCCCCCTACCTGCGATCTTTTTCCAAATTCAGGGAGGACCTGCTTGCCATAGTCAAAAACAAGAATAAAAATTTGGTTCAATTCTATGCATAACTTCATACACTTTTGGATGGTACAATATTCAAAATCGCACACAAATCGCTGTTACAGCGCCCCCTACCGGCGAATTTTTTCCAAATGCAGGGAGAACCTACTTGCCATATTCGAAAACTTAATATAAAAATTTGGTTCAATTCGATGCATAACTTCATACACTTTTGGATGGTACAATATTCAAAATCGCACAAAAATTGATATTATAGTGCCACCTACCGGCGAATTTTTTCCAAATTCAGGGAGGATCTGCTTGCCATAGCCAAAAACTTAAAATAAAAATTTGGTTCAATTCTATGCATAACTTCATACACTTTTTGATGGTAGAATGGCGACAGACAGACGGACAGACGGACACACAGACAGACAGACATTTTCTATAAACATGTTTTTTGGGATATCTGACCCCTAAAACGTGTAAATCCGTCGAAAACCGGAAGTCGAAAAAAATTTCGATTACAATACTTTCTTCTATTGAAGATAGAAGAAAGTAAAAATGTAAATGTTCGTTTGTTCCTAATCGCTAGTTCTTCACCGATTGCTTTGAAAATTCACGAATTGAGTTGCATTCGAATCCGGAAGTGTTGTTATATAGTTATTATGAAACTCGTTCTCCCACCACCCCATTTGCCACCACCAGGGGGCGCTTTTTAAATATTTTCCAAAACCCATCATGTAATATATCATTAGAAAGTCCTTGAAATACTGTTTCATATTATGCACTTCGCATCTCGCCCCCCTCACTTTTCCCACGTGGGGGCACATTTCTATATAAATAAAATATAAATGTTCGTTTGTACAAAATCTTAAACCTCCGAAAGTTCTTCACCGATTGCTTTGAAAATCACTGATTGCGTTGCACTCGAATACGCGCGTGTTTTTATATACGTATCACGAACCTCGCTCCTCCCTCCTCCAATTTTCTCGCCACCACCAGGGGGCGCTTTTTAAATTTTTCAGACACACGTCATGTGACATATCATTAGAAAGCCCTTTGACTACTGTTTCATATTATGCAACTATCACCCCCTCATCCCACTTTCCCCCCGTGGGGGCATATTTCTATATTAAAAAAATGTTATTGTTCGTTTGTACGAAATCTTAAACCTCCGAAAGTTCTTCACCGCTTTCTTTGAAATTCACCGATTGCGTTGCATTTGAATGCGTGCGTGTTTTTATATTACTATTATGAACCTTGCACCCCCTCCCCCAATTTCATCCCACGTGACACTTTTTTAATATTTGACGCCCATTATGTGGTATATCATTAGAAAGCCCTTTGACCACTCTTTCATATTATGCATCTCCCCTCACTATGCCCTCCGAAGGGACACATTACTGAAATATTTCGTCAGTATTTTTTATGATATTTGTTTTTGCTTTTTTTTTAGTTCGTCTTTTTTTCTTTTTAGCTCACAGGCTATTAAAGCCTGAGAGCTAATGTGTCCGCAGGTTCTGTATGTACGTATGTGTGTAACTTGATAACTCTTGATAGAAATATCCGATTTGCTTCAAATTTTGTAATTTTTTTCATTCTGATAAGGCGCTTCCCTGATTAGTTTTGGGAATTCATTGGTTAAGCATAAAAGGGGCAACGGGGGGCTAATCTCCCCTTAATTTAGATAAATGGTTTTTTCATGCAGAATTATCTGATTTGCTTCAAATTTTGTAAATAGGTTTATTCTGATAAAGTGCTTCCCTGATTAGTTTTGGTGTTTTATTGGTTGTGCAAAGGGGAACGGGGAGCTAATTCCCCCCGCCCTTAATTTAGATAACTTGGTTTTTCATGTAGATTTATTCGATTTGCTTCAAATTTTGTGAATAGGTTCTATCTGATAAGGTGCTTCAATTATTTGTTTTAGGGGTCCATTGATTAAGTATAAACGGGCGAACGGGGGCTAATCCGCCCTTAATATAGATAAATGGGTTTTTCATGCAGAATTATCCTATTTGATTCAAATTTGGTATACCGGTTTATTCTGATAAGGCGTTTCCATGATTAGATTTGGAGGTTCATTGGTTAAGTATAAAGGGGGGAAACGAAGGGGTAATCCCCCTTAATTTATTTTTCAAAGGGCATTATTCTTTAAAGTAAGAGTATAATATACAATTAGTGTGAATAGCCTGTGAGCTCAATGCCATAAGTTTAACTCGGCACATATCTTTTAAATTCACTCGATGTGCCAGGCATGCCACCGCACGTGCTGCAATTGACAATCGGCCTGCCAATTCAGATGTTGCGAAATATTCACAAGCCAAATCTTTGCAATGGCACGCGGCTTGCAAAAAATAATGAGCAACTTTGTAGAAGCAACAATCATGATAGGACCTTTAAAAGGTGAAGATGTCCTCATTCCTCGCATTACTTTGATTCCAGTGGATGCGCGATTTCAATTTAAGAGATTGCAATTACCCATTTGATTGGCGTTTGTAATCTCCATCAACAAAGCTTAGGGCCAAGCTTTAAAATTCTGCGGTTTAGATCTAGGCATGAATTGCTTCTCACACGGGCAATTATATTTTTTGTGTTCTAGAATCGGCAAATCAGACAATCTCTATATCTGCACAGACAATGTAACAACAAAAATATTGTATACCCACAAGTAATGTGAAATTAAACATACTAGAAACGCGCTCTTTCTCTTTTCTTTCTTTTCCATTTAGCCAGGCTGGGCCACAGCAGCGCGTGGCCTCGTACAGCTAGTCTATATTAATAAAAGAAAGACGTTCTTCTTTACTGTGCATGTGTTGGCGATGGCTAAGAAAATCTACCGGACATACAGGTCTGAAAATTTAGGATAGACGGTGGCAGATCCAAATGCACCTGGGGCTGAGATTATCATTTTTGCTTTATTGTAATTAAAGTAATTAAAGTATTGTAATCGAAATTTTTCTCGACTTCCAGTTTTCGACGGATTTACACGTTTTAGGGGTCAGATATCCCACAAAACATGTCTATAGAAAATGTCTGTCTGTCCGTCTGTCTGTCGCCATTGTACCATCAAAAAGTGTATGAATTTATGCATAGAATTGAACCAAATTTTTATTTTAAGTTTTTGGCTATGGCGAGCAGATCCTCCCTGAATTTGGAAAAAATTCGCCGGTAGGGGCGCTGTAATAGCGATTTTTGTGCGATTTTGAATATTGTACCATCCAAAAGTGTATAAAGTTATGCATAGAATTGAACCAAATTTTTATTCTTGTTTTTGACTATGGCAAGCAGGTCCTCCCTGAATTTGGAAAAAGATCGCAGGTAGGGGGCACTGTAACAGTGATTTTTATGCGATTTTGAATATTGTACCATCCAAAAGTGTATGAAGTTATGCATAGAATTGAACCAAATTTTTATTTTCGTTTTTGACTATGGCAAGCAGGTCCTCCCTGAATTTGGAAAAAATCGCCGCTAGGGGACGCTGTAATAGCAATTTTTGTGCGATTTTGAATATTGTACCATCGAAAAATGTATGAAGTTATACATAGAATTGAGCCAAATATTTTGTGTTTGTTTTTGGTCATGGCACGAAGGTCCTCCCTGAATTTGGAAAAATTCCGCCGGAAGGGGGCGCTATAATTGTGATCTCTGTACCATTTTCATTATTGTACCATCGAAAATTGTATGAAGTTATGCATAGAATTGAACCAAATTTTTTGTGTACGTTTTTGGCTATGGCAAACAAGTTCTCCCTGAATTTGAAAAAAATCTGCCGAAGGGGGGGGGGGGTGTAATAGCGATGTTTGTGCCATTTTCTTTATTGTATCATCGAAAAATGTATAAAATTATGCATACAATTGAACCAATTTTTTTCTTTCGTGTTTTTGGCTTTGGCCAACAGGTCCTCCTTGAGTTTGGAAATATTGCGCGGTAAAGGGGCTTTGTGATAGATTTTTGTATGCTTTTTCTTGATTTTTCGTAGTTCTATTGTTCATCTGCGGCTAGTGCAGAGGCGGGAACTCGCTTTTTGCTAAACCGGCTATTCTCAAACATCTGATAACAACAGAATAAGGAAAAGTATTAATTTTAACGAATATCATGATATTGATTAATTCGTTTTTAGTCCGTTTAATTGACTGAAGCAGAAATTTAAGATGAAAATCAAAGTTGGTATAGTACTGAACTAAAAATATTGAAGTATTAACATGTGTAACTAGTTTTTGAAATATTATGTATAAGATAGAAGAAACTTTTGGGATTGGCACATCCAACTAGTTTATAATTAGCCGACATATTAATTAAAAGCCATAATAATAATAGCAAAATGGCGAGCTTTTTTTCTTCAAGGCAATCCTGCCTGTGGATTTCTTCAGGCGTTAAGTTTTCCTTTACACTGACAAAAGCGTGAAGTTGAATTTTTACTCCATTTTTGAAACTGTGATGGCCAGTTTCCTGTAACGTTAGAAAAAAATATATCGTCTTATCTTTCCGATTCCAACGGCATATGTTGTTACTATTTAAAAAAAAAAAAAAAAAAAAAAAAAAAAAAAAAAAACTTTTTATTTAGCCGCCATTCGCGTCAGTTTTCAAATTTTTTCGTTTTTCTTAAGTTTGAAAATTTCGAAAAAAAAAATCACCTATCAATACATCCCAGTATAGAGATCGGCATCGGACAGTTAACATTGTGTCTGAGTGATTAATTTTTTCAGCAAATTCGTGCTGGGCCGGGGTGGGGCTTACATTATTTTTCTGCAGCCGGGTCGGAACTAGACTTAATTGTTCCCACGACGTACTTGGCAGGCAATATGTTTTGAAAAAATAGTATCTGTTAACGGAATAATTGTAAATATAGTTTAATAAATTACGGAGAAATATTTTCAAAGATCTACTATTTATTATGCAGCTTCAAAAGCTATGATGCTTTTAACCCTCTTTTTAGGGTTTCGCTCATCTGACGAAACCCTATTCGGCTCGCTCCTCTGTCTGTCTGTCTGTCTGTCTGTCCGTCACAGAGCACGTTCTCAGAAACTATACATGTTGGAGACTTGAAATTTTGCATACTTATAGATGAGCACCTCACATCAAACGACAAATCATAAAATTTTAAAAAAGTCGTACATTTAACCTTTTGGGCTCCCATATGTGCATTTTAAACAATTCTTTCTAAGTGAGACCATATTTAGGTTAGAGGCGTAAAATTTTCATACTTATAGCTGAACACCATCATTCGACAAATCATAAAATTTTGAAAAAGTCGTACATTTAACCTTAAAAGTCTGCTTTTGCTACCCATTTGTTAGATAGGTAGGTTTTTGTTCACAAGTGTATATCTTATTTAGGCACACCATTCTGTGCAAAATTTCAGATTCTCCAAGAAAAGAAAATTAAATCTCTTGCGTAGTGTACTAAAAATTTCATTTTATTTCAAGATTCTTTTCCAAAATCTTATAACGTTATACATATATTTTTTGCAAATAAATGTTGGGTGACACCCGGGGCGTACCGCCCCCTCCGCCCCCCCCCCACATTAGCTACGCCACTGATTGTCTATTACATTCGAAATTAAACATATTACATCTTGAGCAGTGCTGTAGATGGAAAAAAATATTTGTGAATACTCATCTTTTTATAGAATAGATGTTAATGCTACCGGATTGTTGCTAAGCCAAAAATCAATTTAAAACAAAGTAAGTAACAAACAAACAGTTAGGTAGGTAGGTAGTGTGTGTGTGTGTGGGGGGGGGGGGGGGGCTTTGGGACCTATGAGCAGCACGGCTGTTATCCCGAATGATCCATACGAACAAAACAAACAGTTAAAATAAATAATGAACAAATATAAACAAATAAATCTTTATTTATTATATTTTATGGTGCAATTGTCCAGTATGTCTTATTCAATTTAAAACATTTAGGACCTTTTTTTTAATTAACAGTTATAATAATTTTATTCTATTTTTATAGTATTGTATTTGTATAGCATTTATCTAAAAGCTATTTACTCAATCTCTTAGTAACATTTTCCGTTATGAATAAAAATTTAATTCAAATAACAGAAATAAATCCATATACAGTAGAGCGCCGATTAAACGAACAAGTCGGGACCGACCCTAGTTCGAATAAGAAAAAGTTCGGATAAATAGAAAGACAATTTAAGGGATATTACTGACTAAACTAAAACCTTCACGCTTTATACTGGCTTAGGACTGGCGGCACCAGTTAGTGTTGGCGTGTTTAAAAATTTTTATTTATTTTTAATCTTTTTATTTTTTTTTAACCATTTGGAAAAATTATTATTGTCCTCCAGCAGGGTAGGAAATCAAAAACATATCAGAAGCGTTTTATTGGTTGAATCCGCATTTTATTCGTTTTCTGATTGGACTATACAGTAATCTGTATTTTCCCTTTACTTTCAACAGAGATGGATACTTCTGTTGCCACTATAACAAAAAAATAATAAAAACTACAAAAAAAATTTAATAACTCTGAAACAAATTGAGATAGAGCTTTCAAACAAATTGCATTTGAAAGTACATTTTTTTCTCTATACGGCGTGGCGATGTAAAAAGCAATAGTGTGGGATGTTTAGAAGTTTTAAAATAAAATTTCATTTAAAATGGGTCCAGGAATATTAATGTTTAATCCATGGCGTTCGTAATGTATGACCAGCTCCGTAGAAGTTTAAAAATTTACAGTACCGAAAAATATAATCCATGGCGTACGGTAATGTATGATCAACTCCGTGCATTTTTTTGTCTTAAATTTTAGTCTTTGAAAAAATCATTTTCCAAATGGTCGTTGTAATTTGTTAAATTGCATTTTTTTTTTTTTTTTTTTGTATCATTTTCGGAACTTTAGAGATTATAATTTAAACAAAAAAGCTTCCGATTGCTGCTTGCTTCAAAGAAGACATTATTTTCAATGCTGTCGTACCTCTAATTATTCTTAGAAGCCTTAATTGAATAGGATCAGCGTTCTTCTGCCGTTCGAGCCATATCATAGCTTAGGTTGTTTGAAAAATTGGAAGTTCGGTTAAAATTTTTTTTTTGAGAAACAGGCTTTTCGGATAATTGGAAGTTCGGTTATTTGGAGTTCCGATAATCGGCGCTCTACTGTATTACTAAAACATCTATCCTAGAAATCTCCATAAAGAGAGATATGAGAGGTGTTTTCTGTGCTCTCTGATTTACGACAAGCTGTCTTGTCTGCTAATCTTCTTCCTGATAGCAACTTGATAGCATTTGATCTGTGTTTAGTTATTAGGAGAATGCAATTTTTGTTTCCATAAAAATGAGAATTGTCTTTTACATTCTAAATTAAACATATTACATCTTGAGCAGTGCTGTAGTTGCAAAAAAATATTTGTGGGAACGCATCTTTCCAAAGAATAGATGTTGGTGCTACCGGATTTTTGCTAAGCCAAAATCCAATTTAAGGGTATATTCCGATCCAAACTGCTTATTTTCTTATTTATTTTTAAATTCATTTTTGATCTCAAACGCATCAAACTGGCAAATTCTCTTATTTAGAAACTTAATAATGTGCCGTGCTTGTCGATTTTTTGATCAATGCAGAAAATATCGAAAAAAAATGCGATCAAAGTGGACGTTTTGAACCGAATTTTCCGAAGCGGAAGATCTGGGATTGAAAAAAATGGTCACACTGAGAAAATAATTGTTTAAAAATCAAATTCTAATGAATTGAATGAAAAATGAAATCACACGGCCTCTTACACATCTCTTCAAAAATCACTTCAGCAAGTTTCCTGTTTATACTTTTAAAAATGAGTCTGAAAATATCTCGGAAAATTTTGAGCTGTTGAGGGTGGAAAAATATTTTTTCGAATACACCTTTAAAACATTTAGCTAAAGCCGACTTTTTGTAATTAACAGCTATAATTATCATATTCTAGTTTTTATAGCATTGTATTTGTATAGCATTTATCTAAAAGCAATATTTAACAATCTCATAGTAACATTTTCCATTATGAATCAAAATTTAATTGAAATGAAAAAAATAAATCCATATGTTACTGACACATCTATCCTAGAAGCACATCATAGGCGTCCTCTTCATATCTATATTTTAAATACCGACAATGATATTCTTTATCAGCACCGACCATCTTGCACACCATCATTTGGAGTCAGAATGAGAAATATTACAGTAGACTCCCTTAAATCCGCACGGCTTGCGACCAGAGGTTGTGCGGATTTTAGAATTTTGCGGATTTCTGGTCATTGATATGTTTACATTTTTGAAACATTAACTTGATTGATAGTTAAGCAAGGGAAATTATAAAGAATGCTTACAATAAAGTGAAACATTAAAATAAGTAAAATAGTTTATTAGTTTAAACGTAAGTAATTATTAAAATAATTATGTAAAATAAAAATTTAGAAAATTATTAAATTATTACCGATGAAATCGATTCAATCCGATTCCAAAAGTCATATGCTGCCATCTAGTGGTAAGCGATCGTAAGATCGATACGTCATCATATAGATATGCTAATTTATATCAAATTAAAAAGTAGTGTAAATTTATTTAGTAATAAATCAGCTGTAATAACCAAAAGAGAATGATTAACAAAAAATTTAGTAAAAAAAAAACATTGCGTTAGTCGCTGATTTCGGCGCCATCTTGAATTTTGTTCCTGCAACTTAACTGTAAATGTCATTGTTTACATCTGAAATACGTGGATTTTAGACGTTCACTGATTTTAGGGTCGCGTATTTAAGGGACTCTACTGTATTAACAATAGCCATCTAAGCAGTATCGAGGTGAGCCCATGCCCATTGCACAAGTTCCCTCTCTGGAAAACTCTTAATATTACCACCCTCCATCTTTTTAAAGATTATGACAAAAAGAACTTAGCACCCACTGTCTTTCAACAGTTATTTGCTGCACACCGCTCTAATTACAGTAACTATACAGATATTTATACTGGTGGATCAAAGTGTAGAAGATAATGTTGACTGTGATAATACCACTTTGAGTTATCGGCTACTCCCTTCTATTTCCGTTTTTACGGCCGAATTGATAGCAATTGAGAGAGCCATGTTGACCATTTCTCATCATCATAAGACTTTTTACCCGACTGAAAAGAAGTGTTATGTTTTTCACGCGTATCTGTGTATGTGGATTTCTTTATACCTTCGAAACAACCCAACGGCTGAATGTATTTTAATGAATGAAGTCTCTATCAATTCGACTTAACAGCCCGATGGTTACAGGCTAGGTTTTGTTTTTATAAATTCAAAATGGCGGCCTTAAAATACAAAATGGCGGTAGAGACGAAAATTTTTTTTACGCACCCTATTGAGTGGCATATCATTGGATAGGTCTTTCAAAATGAAGAGGATGTTTCACTGACTATTTTACAGTCAGAAGCTCCGTTTAAGTATTACACAACCTGGAAATTGTGTAGGTAGGATCTCTAGCTTGACTGCAACTCTAACCGTCATAGGCATCTATAGACCTCATCAAAACAGTGTTTATAGATAGGAACTAGCAATTAAACACAACTTAAAAGTCATCAATACAAGTAAATGAAAAAAATAGGTAAGTAATATAATTCACATTGATGAGAAATAATTAATTAGTTCTCTTTTTTTGCAGTCGAGTTTTTTGATTTTTTAAATTTAATTGTATTATTTCATCATTTATACTGACTCAAAAAGCTCTATTGATGCGATAAAATCATTTAATAAGCACACTATATGTCTCAGCCATCCTGAATCTTTATAATAAATTGACAAGACGCGGTTATAATATATTTTATTTTCCTGGGTACCTGGGCATATGAGTATTCCTGGAAATGAGAAGGCTGATGAGACAGCAAAACGGACTCTGAATCCGTTACACCATAAAATTCCATTCTCAGACGTTAAACTATTCATAAAACACTTTATTCATAATAATTGGCAAGAAAGTTGGGATTTAGAATACAATAATAAACTGCACCATATCAAACCAACAATCATGACCTGGCCTTCGAGTTATCCAAGGAAAGAAGATGTTCTTCTTACCCGTCTGAGAATTGCCCCACCAGTGGCAGAGAGGTTCTGCTCTCGAAGCTGATAGAATTGAGGGGCTGGGTTCGAACCCAATCGCGTTTCGGAGTTTTCATGGTTTTCTTCGAAACCTTGGATTTTCCATGCGTAAAAACCGGTTAGGTTCCCTTAGAAAGACCCCCACGGAGGGCACTTCCCCTAGGGCCTATATCCCTCGAGTAGATAATCGGCCGTCAAAAATCGACCCAACCCAACCCGTCTGAGAATTGGACATTCAATGATCACTCATAAACATCTTTTACTTCGGGAGGATGCACCCATGTATCCACATTGTCATTTTGATTACCTGACCATTCATCATGTTTTAACTGACTGTCCGGGCCTCAGGCACTTGTACAGAAATTACTTTAATTCATCCTCACCAATCTTGACAAACCTCATTGGGGAAACATACCTCATGGAGCACTCTTTACTTATTTAAAACATGCCGGATTTTATTTTGAAGTATAATTTTTATTGCATTCATTGGTTACACAACACAGTTTTATTTTTTACACTTTTGTGACATCTGGATGGGACCACATACAGACCGCACTTGCTTTGAATTACTTAGACTTTTTTACGCTATAGCCCAGTGGTTAGGGGAGGATAAAAAGGCCGAATTCGCAATTAAATAGGGGAAAGCTGGAAATTGTTTTAATCCATTTAGTTTAGGTCTAGAATGAATATGCTAAGTTTTCCCCTTCGTAGTAGGTGAGCGGTAGAAAATGTGTACAGATTTATAGTAAAAAAATACGTTTTTTTGCATACCATAACAATATCTCAAAACAGCTAACTCTATAAAAAAAAAACATTGTCAATTCAAATGTTGTAGAGCTTAAAATTCTGAGTAAAATGAGTATCTATACTTAATATTTTTGTAGAACATTAAGTTCACAATTCCACTTTAAAGTTTTAGACAACGTGGTCAGGGTGTTGAACTCGGTATTAATTAGGAGAGAACTGGAAATTGTTTTAATCCCTTCAGTTTAGGTCTAAAATGAACGTACTATGTTTTTTTCCTCGTACTTGGGTGAATGTTAGAAAATATGTACATATTTATTTTCGAAAAACACGTTTTTTCTTAATTACCTTAACAATATCTCAAAACAGCTAACTCTATCAAAAACATTGTCAATACAAATGTCGTAGAACTTTAAATTCTGAATAAAATGAGTGCCATCATTAATATTTTCGTTCAACATTAAGGTCGCAATTCTATATCAAAATTTTTCAAATGAAGAGCTTGAAGCCCGGAGAAACCAAGTTAACTTAACAATATCTATGAATTGCAGTCTTAATATTGAAGAAAAATATTAAATGTAGGTACTCATTTTACTCAGAATTTTAAACTCTACAACATTTGTATTCACAATGTTTTTGGCAGAGTTAGCGATTTTGAGATATTGTTATGGTACACAAAAAAAACGTGTTTTTTTTACTATAAATCTGTACATATTTTCTAACGCTAACTTAGTACGAGAGGAAAAACATAGCATATTCCTTCTACACCACTGGTTCCCAACATGGGGCGCACGCCAAACCGGGGGCAATTTGAACTTCAAGGGGGGGGGGGGCAATTTCAAATTTCTTACTCACCCATTCACTATCAGTTTCCTTTGTCTTTTTGGGGGAAAAGTAGTGTTGTAGGCTAAAAATAAATGGAATACAAGAAAAATTTAAGAAATCAGTTTTTTTTATTGAATTTTTAAAATGTTCCCTACAAAAAAATTTAAAAATAAATTTAACACCAGAATAATTATGTAAATAATCATTTAAAATATTTTGATATCTTTAAAACTATTAAAGATCACAATAATTTTTCTTGTAGTGAATTAAAAAAATTTTCGTAATGCTTTCGATTACTTATTGAATGAGTTTTCTATTTCTATTTGCGAAGACAATTAAGTATATTGGGAAAGAGAAAACATAGAAAATGTGTTATGCGTAATAATGGCTACTTAATTTGATAAAGATGAGAATATTGAAATACTTCTTGTGTACTGTGTTATCCATAGAAAGATAACTGTGTCCAAAGCTTTTCCACCAATTCTTAATAAGTTACAAGAATGCATTATAAAATCTATAAATTTATCAAATTTAATGTCAAATGTAAGTGTCTATTTAAAATAATTTGTGAAAATAAAAATGCAGACCGTATGACACTTTTCTTTAACATTGAGTTAAGTTGGAAAAGTAGAACAAAACTCATTTTGGCATATAGACAAAGATGTATAATCTCATCATATTTATAAATTTATGTTATAAAGACATTTGTGGTAGAAGACTCACATCTTTGATAAGTTAAAAAATGTGAAATGAATAGCTATTGTTAAAGCTCCATTACACTTCCACCGTGTCAATAGAGTTCACTTTTTAAATAATGAAACATAATTTACAGACTAGGGGGGGGGGGCATAGTGACTTTACATATACTTTGGTGGGGCGTGGCTAATAAAAGGTTGGGAACCACTGTTCTACACCTAAACAGAAGGGATTAAAACAATTTGCAGCTTTCCCCTAATTAATCCCGAATTCAACTCCTTAACCATTGGGCTACTACTGTTTTTAGA
Source organism: Maratus speciosus (assembly GCA_963932465.1). Classification (NCBI taxonomy): domain Eukaryota; kingdom Metazoa; phylum Arthropoda; class Arachnida; order Araneae; family Salticidae; genus Maratus; species Maratus speciosus. Next base: position 705,265 of record OZ010797.1, on the reverse strand, counting down.
TTTAAAATTTTTTACTCTTCAACACGTCTCTGACTACATCTGGATGGGATGCCCCATCCAGATTGCTTTTCTCATTGCTTTCTTTATTTTACTTACATTGTGTTTTTAGTCTATTTTTTGGCGCAGCATGTCCCCTAAGGGATTTTGCGCCATAAAACCCTATACAACCATCCTTTCAGGGGCAAAGTACTTCTATTCATAAAATACTGAAATGAATGAATGACACCAGTATTTGCAAACAAATGTTTTCAGAAATAAGTAAAAGCTTTTCTTTCCGTTCTTAATAATAGAAAATTACAGTAGAACCTCGATTATCCGAAGTAATTGGGACCGAGCCTATTTCGGAAAATCGAAAATGCTTCAATTTTAAGATGAAGGAGAAATATATGCAATATTTCTTATTATGATAACAAGTGCTTAATAAAAATAAAGCAATAGCAAAATAGAAACAAGAATAAATTAACTAAATTTTAATTTTGAAATTAAGTAACTTTTACATATATCACAAGGGTTTGACACAATGTTTTGTTTGTTACAGTTTCGATTGTTTTTGCTTTGAAGCTCTATCACGGAGTTTTTAAGTATTATTAGTTTCCCAGTATCACAGTCTTTCTGCTGCGCCAGCTATGCCAAAAATTGCTAATTTGTTCGTTTTCTTCATTTAACTCCGCAGCTTAAGGGAGCTTAAGTTAAATTCAAAGGAGCTCTTAGAAAGGGGATCGAAAATATTTATATGTACTTCTAATTCGGAAAGGACCGCTTGCACAGAAGGAATATGATAGTTCAAAAAAAAGTTTTCGAAATGAATTTTGCACACAAGAAATGTGATAATAATGATAAAAAAATCTTTAAAATTGAATTTCGGTTAACCGAGAGTTTCGGTTAAAAGAGTTTCGGATAAAAGAGGTTCTACTCTATTGATAAATTCAAAGATGAAATGAGTGGCAAAACCATCTTCGAATTTGTGGGTTTAAAAGCGAAGATGTACAGTATCCTCTCAGAAGATGGCAAAAAGAAAAGGAAATACCCACCTCGACTGTAAGGAAAACAAATCGACATTCCCAATATTCCGAATGCTTACATCATCGAAAATTAATTAATTACATCATTCACACATTAATAACATCTTCACAATAAACAATGGAATCCAACAAGATCATCATCCACTATTCACCATGAAAAAACACAAGCTAGCACTCAGCCCGTTCGATGATAAACGGTGCATTCTAGGATACCCCGCTAACAATTTGGTTTATGGCCATTAAAAATGTAAACAAGTTGGAAATCGCTCGTCCAACGTGCCAAATGAGATGAGTTCGTTTTATAACTCGTTTTATAAATATTTTTTGCCCCGCATAGTGCACCGAGTGTATATTTTAGTGCGCTTCATAAGTGCCTATCAAGTTCATTCTGTTCAAAGCGCTGCCACATCATTAAAATGCACTTGAAATATTTTTTTCCCATTGGCCTTAATGTAACGGAAAACTTTTGGCTGTCCCTGTCATTAAACTATGCATCCGATTTTCATAAAATTTGAAATGACTCGACACAATTTTGCTACAATTATATATTTAAAATTTCAGACCATTCGGTTGGGTATGTTTTGCTCAGTTATAGGCAGACAGACGGACCGAACGACGACTATAGGTGCTACGTATTTATATAATGACGAACGCACCTAAAAAAGAAGAAAAGTGAAAAAATTTTGAAGATCTGGATTTAAAAAAAGTGGGGTGCCACATAAGGACATGTGGCGGGAGGTGGTGGGACCCCATCAAAAACAAATATAATTTTTTGAAATATGTATTTCATTGAATATTTAATACGTGATTTATCACAATGCTAACTAAGCGTAGAACCAACAGAGTGAAAAATGTCCACGCCGGGAATCGAACCCGGAACCTTTTGAATAGCGCTCCAAGTGTTCTAACATTTAAGCTACGAGGACGATAAACAGCTTAGCATTTCTCACTCACATAGATTGGCGAGGCTGCAACTGCAGCACAAATCGGAATAGTCTTCATGAGCACACAAACCTGCGGCGAAACATGAGAGACAAATAAACTCACCATCGGTTTGTGTCTCCTGTTTCGCCACAAGGATTGTGTGCTCCTGTTACATATTGTGCTGCAGTTGTAGATTTAGCAACATACGTGAGTGAGAGATGCTAAGCTGGGAATCGTCCTCGTAGCTTAAATGGTAAAAAACTTGGAGCGCTTTTTTAGACATTCCGAACTTTGGACATTCCAAGGGTTCCGGGTCCGGGTCCGATTCCCGGATTGGGCATTTTTCACACTGTTGGTTCTACGCTTAGTTAGCAATGTGATAAATCATGTAATAAATATTCAATAATTTCAAGCGTAATTTCACTGCTAAAAATTAATTGAAAAATTAATTAAAATTATATTTTTTGCTCCTTCCGTCTGAAGTTGAAACAAGTGGGTAAGTGTGATCACAGATCGCACAAAGGATTTCGTTTAATAGTCCTTTCAAAACACTTTATCCTTTTGCGAAATCTGTTAGTTTCACATTTCGCAACCAGGGGGCGCACTCTATTCTATACAAACCTCTATCCGAACGAAACTCCGTTTTACAACCTATCACTAGATATAGGAGTCGAGGGGATCGGGCCCATAGCACCCGAGATAGGTAGGCGCCCCCTGGAAGTAAAAAGCGGAACTGAAATATGTAAGGCTATGTGCATAATATGAAAGAGTGGTCAAAGGTGTGTCGGCAAAAGTTAGAAAAGTACCCACCGGGTGCAATGGGCGGAGGTTAAAAAAATTGCTTAAAGTAAGAGCCCGGAGGGGTCAATAATATAAGACTTTTTGAAATTTTTATGATTTTCCGTGTGCCTGCTATAAGTATGCAAAATTTCAAGTGTTCAACTTAAATAGGGGCTCCGTTAGAAAAAAAGCTTAAAATACACGTGTTAGAGCCCAGAGGGTTAAATATAAGACTTTATCAAAATTTTATTATTTTTCGTTTAATGTGAGTTGTTCAGCTATATGTATGCAAAATTTCAAGTCTCCAACCTATATAGTTTCTGAGAACGGGCTCTGTGACGGACGGACGGACAGACAGACAGGCGAGACGAATAGGGTTTCGTCAGATGAACGAAACCCTAAAAAGAAGTCTAGACGTAGCGAGAGAGTGTCAGTCTCAATGTAGCAATTTTTGAGAGGGTGTGTTTTTGAAATTCGCTCAATCAATTGTTGTTACTTTAAAATAGTCACTCTCAAAAGAAGAATCTGCTGTTCCTTCTCCAAGATGAACAAGTCTTGTTCTTCAAGTCCGAGGTTTTTGGTAAATATTTCTTTCAATTCATGTTTTCCTTTCCGTCTTGGGGAGGTACTGTCCTTCGTGGGGGGGGGGGGGGGTCTTATTCAATAGAGGGGTGTGAATCGTTTTTACGCTCACCCCTCATCTTATAATATAGAAAAACTCCCTTTTTTACCTGAAAAACTTTAACTTTTCCCGCTAGGGGATGTCTAGATCGGGCGATGGCAGTAAGGCTAGATGGCAGATATAAGTGTGCAGATATAAGTTGCAATACCTACTCGGTTCAGATTCGACACTGGTATTTCTAAGTATATAGGCAGATATAAGTGTGCAGATATACGTTGCAATACCTACTCGGTTCAGATTCGACACTGGTATTTCTAAGTATATTTTTCTGGTATGGAATGTTGAATATTTAAACACCTTGTTTTGTTATTACCTACATGTAGTAATAAAATCAATGCAAAAACCCTTGACGGGTTAAAAGTTTCTGACGCAGCACTTTATCTTATGCTCTAAGAATTTTAAATATGGAACTTAAAAATACTGATATCAAATTTTGAGTGACGTTATGCAATTTCTTAAAAAATATATTTGTATTTATTTCATCATTTTATTTTTGTTTTATTTATAATCGCATGTGCAAAAGTTATGTTCAACATGAAAAGCTGCATAAAATTTTATTCGCTGTTGCTTTATCATTTACATCTCTCATAAATTCAAAATATGAGTTTTAAAAGATATGATATAAAATTTAAGTGACGCCTTGATGTGACTTTAAAAGGTTTGTTTTAAAATTCAATTTAAATTATTTTTGACTTGGTTAAAATATTTTTTTACATCTACACAATACTTTTAATTTTCCAATTCACTGTTAAATATATCACTTTCATTGAATCTATACTATGCATTGAAATGTATTTATTTCAATAAATTGATTTATCTTTTGTGTCACGCTATTAAAAATTGTGAGTAAGATTTATGTAAATAATTTATTTGCGTCAAACTATCCTTTTTCATACATTTCATGTAGTTTGGACACAATGACGCAAAGAAACCATTTACATAAATCTTACTCACAATTTTGAATAGCGTGACACAAAAGATAAATCAATTTATTGAAATAAATACATTTCAATGCATAGTATAGATTCAATGAAAGTGATATATTTAACAGTGAATTGGAAAATTAAAAGTATTGTGTAGATGTAAAAAAATATTTTAACCAAGTCAAAAATAATTTAAATTGAATTTTAAAACAAACCTTTTAAAGTCACATCAAGGCGTCACTTAAATTTTATATCATATCTTTTAAAACTCATATTTTGAATTTATGAGAGATGTAAATGATAAAGCAACAGCGAATAAAATTTTATGCAGCTTTTCATGTTGAACATAACTTTTGCACATGCGATTATAAATAAAACAAAAATAAAATGATGAAATAAATACAAATATATTTTTTAAGAAATAGCATAACGTCACTCAAAATTTGATATCAGTATTTTTAAGTTCCATATTTAAAATTCTTAGAGCATAAGATAAAGTGCTGCGTCAGAAACTTTTAACCCGTCAAGGGTTTTTGCATTGATATCATTACTTTTTTGAGGTTAGTGATAAAATGATTAAAAAAAAGATACTTATGGAATTTAATGCAGATTTAATTTTTACTATTTTATTACAATATTCCTTATAGCAGTTTGTATATAAAAACAAGTGGGTAAGTATAATCGCAGATCGCACAGAGGGTTTCATTTGATATTCCTTTAAAAACACTTTATCCTTAAATTAATAAATCCAAAATGTTAATTTATAATTATTAAATCCTTACATAGATGGTGCACCAATAGTTCCAATTTTCATGGGGCAGGGAACGCATTCTTTTAAACAAACCACCTTCCAATTGAAGTCACCAAAAACCAAGTTGAATAAGCCAGACCCCGTTGTGTTGTTTCACAAACAGCAGTCTCATGTCCCCTCCTTCCCCCCTTTTTCAAAATTTTTCAGACCAGTACCTAAGAATGGAACCGAAATAATTTTTTCTCTTCAGAAATTACGATAAAAAAATAGTATGCAGTACTCATAAATTTACTTTAATGCTATATAGGGTGATTATTAAGTTAATTATAACGTTTGGAATCTGTTGCATTGATGTCCGAAAGGTGGTTTCTGAGTTATGGAAGCTGGACCCACAAGGCGCCATAGAGGGGCGAAGCCCACTAGTGTCTATCATAATTATATCTGCCATGTGGACTAATTGCGATATTTAATCAAAATAGTCCCCCCCCCCTCCTCATCCCCGGAAATATAACAAATACAAAATGTGTCTTTATAAACCTATCGTCAAATAGGTTTTTATTTCTTTTTCCCTAAAAAAAAAAAAAAAAAAAACATGATTTTTATATCCGTAACGTAAATAGCGGACGAAGCCCGCTAGTTCCTATCATAATATATATTTTTAATAATTTTATAATAGTCTAGTTCCATGAGTACTTGTAGTGTCAGTTACATGCTACGATTTTTGGATACCAGTATTTGATTTTCTTTTTAAATTTGTTAAGCTGTGAAACAGAACTTTACATATATTTATTTTTATTATTTAAAAAACGTTCTATCGGAGATATCTCATTAATTGAATAAGGTGAAGCAAACTTTTTGAAAAAAAGGTGGCCAACAAGCATGGCAGTTATCAGCTATGTGACTTCGTGCTAAAGTCCATTAATTTGATCTGCTTTAAAAAGATTACGGAAGATTGAATTATAGTAGAACCTGGATTAACCGAGCTTCGATTAATCGAGGTTTCTGTTAACCGAGCCGATAACAAAGTCTGATTTTTTTTTCCTTTTGAATGAGCCTTAAAAATAACCACACTCTTTAGCTCACTGTCCGTGCTATACAGGCCCTTCTGCCCCCAAAAGCACTCAACTCCAAAGAAACACTGGACCCTGAGAAGTCAATAGCGAACAATGCTTTGTTTCCAGTGGCTGTGTAAACTTTCGTAATTTTTTTCAAATTGCATTTTAAAATTTACTACTGGTAGTTGATTTTCTTTTTAAATTTGTTAAGCTGTGAAACAGAACTTTACATATATTTATTTTTATTATTTAAAAAACGTCCTATATATTTTTTTAAAAGAGATGTTAAATTCGCAAGCACGGCGAGTTTTTACACACAGTTTCTATTAACCGAGATTTCCGATTCCGATTTACTAACAGTCCCAATTAGCTCGGATAATCGACGCTGCTCTGTATAATTAAAAAATCAATGGCGATCTTACTGTAAACGGGTTTCCCTTTTACTGAGGGATTTCAAGACCGAATCAGCTGATGTTAGTTGCTGTTTCCGTGCTTGATTAAATAAGATTAGTTAAACATTTGAAAATTACCAAATATAAAAGAAACTTTTTTTTTCCTATGAGACTTTTTCAATGAGACAATTTTATCCAGATTTAACATTAAATATCTCTTAAAATAATTCTTCGATTTAAAAACTGTCTACTTCAACATTTTTATCAAACATTTCTCTATAATACTACCCATTTTAATATTTTTGTATGCAGTAATTTTCTTAATATTTGCGAAATAGACCTCTAGTCACAAGAGATTCTTTCAAAGCGGTGAAAAGCGTTAGTTTTTTCCTTTTTTTCCGAATAAGAGACAAAATGTAGTACGCAATTGCGTCAAAAGATGGCGACACCAGAATTCTGATATGCTTATTATGTAAAACTTCATTGTTATTTATAAATAAAACATTTCAACTAAATTATTTATTATAAAATAATTATTACATCACAATAGTTTTTATACAAGGAAAATAATAATTATAATAATAATAATATTATGGATGTCAGTGATTATATATTGATTGACCGGCATAATAATAAAAAATGATATTATAAAAAGAAGAGCTGAAATGAATTATTTTTTTACGTTTCTGATCGTGTGATTTATATTCAAATAATAATTATTAATGTATATTTTTTGTAAAGTGATTGAAATTAAATATATTTATAAAATTTATGGTAATATTTTTATTGTTGAAAAATTGCCAAGATATAATCATCATCAAATTGGCGTCATTATAATTGTAATTTTATTTAACTTAATAGCAATTAAAAAATTACAAAGGAACTGAGAATAATGGTCAACTAACAGACTTAAAAAAAAAAAAAAAAAAAAAAAAAAACTTCACACGCATCAGCGAGTATCGAACTGCCTATGTTAAGATCAGTAGACGATGGCCCTCAACCACTCAGCCGTGGGAAGACAAAATTTTTCTCCCCAAAAGTAGTTAAAAAGAAAGCATGTGTATGAATACAGTGTCATGCATTTTCGGTGAAATTCCATAGAATGGCGAAGAAATATAGTCCGATTTTTCATGCGCATTATAAAACGAACAAGAGTCTTGCTGGAAACAAGTAAATTGTTATTTGGTTCATCTGAAACATATTTATTTGATTTTTAAAAAATCGCCCGTGTCATTTTCGAGAAAAAAAAAATCGAATTATTTAACGAACGAGAGTTTTCCCAGAAAAAAGAAAAGTGTTATTCACCTCGCCTTAATCACATTTATATTATGTATCAATTTAAAAATAATCATTAGAACCGTTTTCGAGATTTTCAAATTAGGAACTTCCTCGATATTATACCAACGTTTTCACTTTAAAAATGACTATTTAGATCTCAAAATATACTGCACGTAGAAATGTAAAAATTTCAGTATACGATTAGACTGCAGATATAAGACTGTTCTAGAAAATTCAGAACAATAAGACGTATATCTGCTGAGTTATTAAAAGGCGGCTTTTCGCATTTTCTTTGATGTCGAGTTAGCTGTATATATGAGTTCCGCCATCTACGAATTCTATGATACGATACGATACGATTTTAACGATACGATACGATTTTAGGCTTAAGGCTGCGTCACTCGAAATACTACCGTCTTCCATGATTCCAAACAAATAATTTTTCTATCAAATAATTTTCTCTTTCTGAAACATTTGAAATTCAGTTTGGTTTTCAAATGCATAAAATTGGCTGGTGCTCATACTTAAAAGCCAAGCAATCAAAAAGTTTTCCCCATTTTTAAGTAAAGGCAGAAAATATTTCACAAAATGCTGTCAAAGTTGACACTTTGAAGAAAATTTCTATAAAGCAACAGTGGGGAGAGAAAAAAAACTGCTGTCATGATCATGAAACAGTTATTTAGGTATAACTAAAGATTTAATTAATTTAACAAAAGAAATCAAACAATTTAAATAATCATAATCATGCCAGCAAATTTTATGCTTTAAAATTTAAAAATTCATCGAACTGTTTTATACTGAGTGGGAACGTTTTTAGAGAACCGATTTAACAAGACATTTAAATATCATATGAAAGATATGCATGTAATACATCATTTAAACCAAAAGTGTTGATCATGAAAAGGTTTACTCTATATAATAATTATAAAAGACGCTCTGGAATATTTTAAACTAATCATAACGACAAATTGTGAAAAAAGTTCTGGGATTTCTCAGAAGATTCAACATCCTATATAAGAATTGCACTTCGTAAAACTTTTTCAAAATTGTAGTTTAATGATTCGGTTTCTTCGCTTAATCTTTTAAAAACATCAAACTTGGGTGTCAAACAAAAACTTAATGTTCCATTACGATATTTTACAAAAGAACTTAAAATGTCAACAAAAACAGTAGGTACTACCTACTATAAATTTGTTTGTATAGAATCCTAGAAGAATGCATATCAAGTTGTTTAAAACAATATGGCATTTAAGTTATTAAATATAAATTCTTAGTAATTAACATCTTTAAAAAGGTTACTTTTAGGATTTATTCTAACATAATTCTAGAATCCGAACTCTAACAATTTTAGGCTTACTTACAGGCAAGAGCTGATTATCGATTCTGTTGCAATTTCGACATATAAATTTGGTACATAAACAGAAAAATCATTACAGAATAAACAAGTATATATTATACAGCTTACCTTGCTTTTCGGAAATGTTGCTTGAAGAACTGATCTTGCCGGTCGCCACAGTAAACATTGTGATTGTGAAGTACACAACAAAAATAAACTGCCGCCTTTACTCTGTGTTGCCACTCGGATCTCTAAACTGTTGTTCGCAGCCAGATTCAGGTAGACGTTCTACAAAGATCTATATAGGTGACCCATATCGATCCACACACATCTGTGTTACTGAATGCTAATTCAATTAATTTAATAGATTAATTTAATAGACGTTACGATTAATTTAATAGATTAATAAAGTAATATACATCTGTTATTAAAATAAACACATAATAAGTGGGCTTCGAAATGCATACTAAAAAATCAATTTATATAGATATCTTTATTATTGTTCTATAATAATAACAATAATAGTTAATTATAGTATAAATAATTACATATTTTTTATATTATGATTAAATCTTATTTAAATTAACTTAATAAAACGCTATAGTAACACTAAAAAGTTGTCCCCAGATTCTAATAGAAAATCTATCAAGATCTATATAGATAACCCATATCGATCTGTATAAATCTACACAGATTTACTGAATGCTGTACAGATATTAAAATTTCAACATTTTCTTACTTTTTACGGTTAATTTAGTCAAACAGTAAGCTAATATACTTCTAATATTAATATAAATACATTATAAATGTGCTCCGAACTATATGCTACAAAATCAATTTATATAGATGTACCTGGGTTTCTCATAGACAAATGGGCCCAGCTAGAGCCCATCTGCCCATATGGGATCCATATGGAACCCACATGAGCCCATAGTTCTGTGCTGCCTGGGTAGGTTAAAAATTCTGCGGTTTAGATCTAGGCATGAATTGCTTCTCACACGGGCAATTATATTTTTTTGTGTTCTAGAATCGGCAAATCAGACAATCTCTATATCTGCACAGACAATGTAACAACAAAAATATTGTATACCCACAAGTAATGTGAAATTAAACATACTAGAAACGCGCTCTTTCTCTTTTCTTTCTTTTCCATTTAGCCAGGCTGGGCCACAGCAGCGCGTGGCCTCGTACAGCTAGTCTATATTAATAAAAGAAAGACGTTCTTCTTTACTGTGCATGTGTTGGCGATGGCTAAGAAAATCTACCGGACATACAGGTCTGAAAATTTAGGATAGACGGTGGCAGATCCAAATGCACCTGGGGCTGAGATTATCATTTTTGCTTTATTGTAATTAAAGTAATTAAAGTATTGTAATCGAAATTTTTCTCGACTTCCAGTTTTCGACGGATTTACACGTTTTAGGGGTCAGATATCCCACAAAACATGTCTATAGAAAATGTCTGTCTGTCCGTCTGTCTGTCGCCATTGTACCATCAAAAAGTGTATGAATTTATGCATAGAATTGAACCAAATTTTTATTTTAAGTTTTTGGCTATGGCGAGCAGATCCTCCCTGAATTTGGAAAAAATTCGCCGGTAGGGGCGCTGTAATAGCGATTTTTGTGCGATTTTGAATATTGTACCATCCAAAAGTGTATAAAGTTATGCATAGAATTGAACCAAATTTTTATTCTTGTTTTTGACTATGGCAAGCAGGTCCTCCCTGAATTTGGAAAAAGATCGCAGGTAGGGGGCGCTGTAATGCGATTTTGAATATTGCACCATCCAAAAGTGTATGAAGTTATGCATAGAATTGAACCAAATTTTTATTCTTGTTTTTGACTATGGCAAGCAGGTCCTCCCTGAATTTGGAAAAAGATCGCAGGTAGGGGGCGCTGTAACAGTGATTTTTATGCGATTTTGAATATTGTACCATCCAAAAGTGTATGAAGTTATGCATAGAATTGAACCAAATTTTTATTTTCGTTTTTGACTATGGCAAGCAGGTCCTCCCTGAATTTGGAAAAAATCGCCGCTAGGGGACGCTGTAATAGCAATTTTTGTGCGATTTTGAATATTGTACCATCGAAAAATGTATGAAGTTATACATAGAATTGAGCCAAATATTTTGTGTTTGTTTTTGGTCATGGCACGAAGGTCCTCCCTGAATTTGGAAAAATTCCGCCGGAAGGGGGCGCTATAATTGTGATCTCTGTACCATTTTCATTATTGTACCATCGAAAATTGTATGAAGTTATGCATAGAATTGAACCAAATTTTTTGTGTACGTTTCTGGCTATGGCAAACAAGTTCTCCCTGAATTTGAAAATAATCTGCCGAAGGGGTGGGGGGGGGGGGGTTCTAATAGCGATGTTTGTGCCATTTTCTTTATTGTATCATCGAAAAATGTATAAAATTATGCATACAATTGAACCAATTTTTTTCTTTCGTGTTTTTGGCTTTGGCCAACAGGTCCTCCTTGAATTTGGAAATATTGCGCGGTAAAGGGGCTTTGTGATAGATTTTTGTATGCTTTTTCTTGATTTTTCGTAGTTCTATTGTTCATCTGCGGCTCGTGCAGAGGCGGGAACTCGCTTTTTGCTAAACCGGCTATTCTCAAACATCTGATAACAACAGAATAAGGAAAAGTATTAATTTTAACGAATATCATGATATTGATTAATTCGTTTTTAGTCCGTTTAATTGACTGAAGCAGAAATTTAAGATGAAAATCAAAGTTGGTATAGTATTGAACTAAAAATATTGAAGTATTAACATGTGTAACTAGTTTTTGAAATATTATGTATAAGATAGAAGAAAGTTTTGGGATTGGCACGTCCAACTAGTTTATAATTAGCCGACATATTAATTAAAAGCCATAATAATAATAGCAAAATGGCGAGCTTTTTTTCTTCAAGGCAATCCTGCCTGTGGATTTCTTCAGGCGTTAAGTTTTCCTTTACACTGACGAAAGCGTGAAGTTGAATTTTTACTCCATTTTTGAAACTGTGATGGCCAGTTTCCTGTAACGTTAGAAAAAAATATATCGTCTTATCTTTCCGATTCCAACGGCATCTGTTGTTACTATTAAAAAAAAAAAAAAAAAAAAACTTTTTATTTAGCCGCCATTCGCGTCAGTTTTCAAATTTTTTCGTTTTTCTTAAGTTTGAAAATTTCGAAAAAAAAAATCACCTATCAATACATCCAGTATAGAGATCGGCATCGGACAGTTAACATTGTGTCTGAGTGATTAATTTTTTCAGCAAATTCGTGCTGGGCCGGGGTGGGGCTTACATTATTTTTCTGCAGCCGGGTCGGAACTAGACTTAATTGTTCCCACGACGTACTTGGCAGGCAATATGTTTTGAAAAAATAGTATCTGTTAACGGAATAATTGTAAATATAGTTTAATAAATTACGGAGAAATATTTTCAAAGATCTACTATTTATTATACAGCTTCGAAAGCTATGATGCTTTTAACCCTCTTTTTAGGGTTTCGCTCATCTGACGAAACCCTATTCGGCTCGCTCCTCTGTCTGTCTGTCTGTCTGTCTGTCTGTCTGTCTGTCCGTCACAGAGCCCGTTCTCAGAAACTATACATGTTGGAGACTTGAAATTTTGCATACTTATAGATGAACACCACACATCATACGACAAATCATAAAATTTTGAAAAAGTCGTAGATTTAACCCTTTGGGTTCCCACATGTGTATTTTAAACAATTCTTTCTAAGTGAGCCCCTAATTAGGTTGGAGGCATGAAATTTTGCATACTTATAGCTGAACACCTCACGTCAAACGACAAATCATAAAATTTTGAAAAAGTTGTAAATTTAACCCATTGGGGTCCCACATATGTATTTTAAACAATTCTTTCTATGTGAGTCCCTAATTAGGTTGGAGGCGTGAAATTTTGCATACTTATAGCTGAGCACCTCACATCAAACGACAAATCATAAAATTTTAAAAAAGTCGTACATTTAACCTTTTGGGCTCCCATATGTGCATTTTAAACAATTCTTTCTAAGTGAGACCATATTTAGGTTAGAGGCGTAAAATTTTGCATACTTATAGCTGAACACCATCATTCGACAAATCGTAAAATTTTGAAAAAGTCGTACATTTAACCCTAAAAGTCTGCTTTTGCTACCCATTTGTTAGATAGGTAGGTTTTTGTTCACAAGTGTATATCTTATTTAGGCACACCATTCTGTGCAAAATTTCAGATTCTCCAAGAAAAGAAAATTAAATCTCTTGCGTAGTGTACTAAAAATTTCATTTTATTTCAAGATTCTTTTCCAAAATCTTATAACGTTATACATATATTTTTTGCAAATAAATGTTGGGTGTCGCCCCATAGAGGGTGACACCCGGGGCGGACCGCCCACTCCGACCCCCCCCCCCACATTAGCTACGCCACTGATTGTCTATTACATTCGAAATTAAACATATTACATCTTGAGCAGTGCTGTAGATGGAAAAAAATATTTGTGAATACTCGTCTTTTCATAGAATAGATGTTAATGCTACCGGATTGTTGCTAAGCCAAAAATCAATTTAAAACAAAGTAAGTAAGTAACAAACAAACAGTTAGGTAGGTAGGTAGTGTGTGTGTGTGTGGTGGGGGGGGGGGGGCTTTGGGACCTATGAGCAGCACGGCTGTTATCCCGAATGATCCATACGAACCAAAACAAACAGTTAAAATAAATAATGAACAAATATAAACAAATAAATCTTTATTTATTATATTTTATGGTGCAATTGTCCAGTATGTCTTATTCAATTTAAAACATTTAGGTAAAAGTCGACTTTTTTTTAATTAACAGTTATAATAATTTTATTCTATTTTTATAGTATTGTATTTGTATAGCATTTATCTAAAAGCTATTTACTCAATCTCTTAGTAACATTTTCCGTTATGAATAAAAATTTAATTCAAATAACAGAAATAAATCCATATACAGTAGAGCGCCGATTAAACGAACAAGTCGGGTCCGACCCTAGTTCGAATAAGAAAAAGTTCGGATAAATAGACAGACAATTTAAGGGATATTACTGACTAAACTAAAACCTTCACGCTTTATACTGGCTTAGGACTGGCGGCACCAGTTAGTGTTGGCGTGTTTAAAAATTTTTATTTATTTTTAATCTTTTTATTTTTTTTTAACCATTTGGAAAAATGATTATTGTCCTCCAGCAGGGTAGGAAATCAAAAACATATCAGAAGCGTTTTATTGGTTGAATCCGCATTTTATTCGTTTTCTGATTGGTCTATACAGTAATCTGTATTTTCCCTTTACTTTCAACAGAGATGGATACTTCTGTTGCCACTATAACAAAAAAATAATAAAAACTACAAAAAAAATTTAATAACTCAGAAACAAATTGAGATAGAGCTTTCAAACAAATTGCATTTGAAAGTACATTTTTTTCTCTATACGGCGTGGCGATGTAAAAAGCAATAGTGTGGGATGTTTAGAAGTTTTAAAATAAAATTTCATTTAAAATGGGTCCAGGAATATTAATGTTTAATCCATGGCGTTCGTAATGTATGACCAGCTCCGTAGAAGTTTAAAAATTTACAGTACCGAAAAATATAATCCATGGCGTACGGTAATGTATGATCAACTCCGTGCAATTTTTTGTCTTAAATTTTAGTCTTTGAAAAAATCATTTTCCAAATGGTCGTTGTAATTTGTTAAATTGCATTTTTTTTTTTTTTTGTATCATTTTCGGAACTTTAGAGATTATAATTTAAACAAAAAAGCTTCCGATTGCTGCTTGCTTCAAAGAAGACATTGTTTTCAATGCTGCCGTACCTCTAATTATTCTTAGAAGCCTTAATTGAATAGGATCAGCGTTCTTCTGCCGTTCGAGCCATATCATAGCTTAGGTTGTTTGAAAAATTGGAAGTTCGGTTGAAAAAAATTTTTTTGAGAAACAGGCTTTTCGGATAATTGGAAGTTCGGTTATTTGGAGTTCCGATAATCGGCGCTCTACTGTATTACTAAAACATCTATCCTAGAAATTTCCATAAAGAGAGATATGAGAGGTGTTTTCTGTGCTCTCTGATTTGCGACAAGCTGTCTTGTCTGCTAATCTTCTTCCTGATAGCAACTTGATAGCATTTGATCTGTGTTTAGTTATTAGGAGAATGCAATTTTTGTTTCCATAAAAAGGAGAATTGTCTTTTACATTCTAAATTAAACATATTACATCTTGAGCAGTGCTGTTGTTGCAAAAAAATATTTGTGGGAACGCATCTTTCCAAAGAATAGATGTTGGTGCTACCGGATTTTTG
Source organism: Maratus speciosus (assembly GCA_963932465.1). NCBI lineage: Eukaryota > Metazoa > Arthropoda > Arachnida > Araneae > Salticidae > Maratus > Maratus speciosus. The sequence continues at coordinate 689,821 of OZ010797.1, read as the reverse complement.
CTAAGCCAAAATCCAATTTAAGGGTATATTCCGATCCAAACTGCTTATTTTCTTATTTATTTTTAAATTCATTTTTGATCTCAAACGCATCAAACTGGCAAATTCTCTTATTTAGAAACTTAATAATGTGCCGTGCTTGTCGATTTTTTGATCAATGCAGAAAATATCGAAAAAAAATGCGATCAAAGTGGACGTTTTGAACCGAATTTTCCGAAGCGGGAGATCTGGGATTGAAAAAAATGGTCACACTGAGAAAATAATTGTTTAAAAATCAAATTCTAATGAATTGAATGAAAAATGAAATCACACGGCCTCTTACACATCTCTTCAAAAATCACTTCAGCAAGTTTCCTGTTTATACTTTTAAAAATGAGTCTGAAAATATCTCGGAAAATTTTGAGCTGTTGAGGGTGGAAAAATATTTTTTCGAATACACCCTTAAAACATTTAGCTAAAGCCGACTTTTTGTAATTAACAGCTATAATTATCATATTCTAGTTTTTATAGCATTGTATTTGTATAGCATTTATCTAAAAGCAATATTTAACAATCTCATAGTAACATTTTCCATTATGAATCAAAATTTAATTGAAATGAAAAAAATAAATCCATGTTACTGACACATCTATCCTAGAAGCACATCATAGGCGTCCTCTTCATATCTATATTTTAAATACCGACAATGATATTCTTTATCAGCACCGACCATCTTGCACACCATCATTTGGAGTCAGAATGAGAAATATTACAGTAGACTCCCTTAAATCCGCACGGCTTGCGACCAGAGGTTGTGCGGATTTTAGAATTTTGCGGATTTCTGGTCATTGATATGTTTACATTTTTGAAACATTAACTTGATTGATAGTTAAGCAAGGGAAATTATAAAGAATGCTTACAATAAAGTGAAACATTAAAATAAGTAAAATAGTTTATTAGTTTAAACGTAAGTAATTATTAAAATAATTATGTAAAATAAAAATTTAGAAAATTATTAAATTATTACCGATGAAATCGATTCAATCCGATTCCAAAAGTCATATGCTGCCATCTAGTGGTAAGCGATCGTAAGATCGATACGTCATCATATAGATATGCTAATTTATATCAAATTAAAAAGTAGTGTAAATTTATTTAGTAATAAATCAGCTGTAATAACCAAAAGAGAATGATTAACAAAAAATTTAGTAAAAAAAAAACATTGCGGTAGTCGCTGATTTCGGCGCCATCTTGAATTTTGTTCCTGCAACTTAACTGTAAATGTCATTGTTTACATCTGAAATACGTGGATTTTAGACGTTCACTGATTTTAGGGTCGCGTATTTAAGGGAGTCTACTGTATTAACAATAGCCATCTAAGCAGTATCGAGGTGAGCCCATGCCCATTGCACAAGTTCCCTCTCTGGAAAACTCTTAATATTACCACCCTCCATCTTTTTAAAGATTATGACAAAAAGAACTTAGCACCCACTGTCTTTCAACAGTTATTTGTTGCACACCGCTCTAATTACAGTAACTATACAGATATTTATACTGGTGGATCAAAGTGTAGAAGATAATGTTGGCTGTGATAATACCACTTTGAGTTATCGGCTACTCCCTTCTATTTCCGTTTCTACGGCCGAATTGATAGCAAGTGAGAGAGCCATGTTGACCATTTCTCATCATCATAAGACTTTTTACCCGACTGAAAAGAAGTGTTATGTTTTTCACGCGTATCTGTGTATGTGGATTTCTTTATACCTTCGAAACAACCCAACGGCTGAATGTATTTTAATGAATGAAGTCTCTATCAATTCGACTTAACAGCCCGATGGTTACAGGCTAGGTTTTGTTTTTATAAATTCAAAATGGCGGCCTTAAAATACAAAATGGCGGTAGAGACGAAAAATTTTTTTACGCACCCTATTGAGTGGCATATCATTGGATAGGTCTTTCAAAATGAAGAGGATGTTTCACTGACTATTTTACAGTCAGAAGCTCCGTTTAAGTATTACACAACCTGGAAATTGTGTAGGTAGGATCTCTAGCTTGACTGCAACTCTAACCGTCATTGGCATCTATAGACCTCATCAAAACAGTGTTTATAGATAGGAACTAGCAATTAAACACAACTTAAAAGTCATCAATACAAGTAAATGAAAAAAATAGGTAAGTAATATAATTCACATTGATGAGAAATAATTAATTAGTTCTCTTTTTTTGCAGTCGAGTTTTTTGATTTTTTAAATTTAATTGTATTATTTCATCATTTATACTGACTCAAAAAGCTCTATTGATGCGATAAAATCATTTAATAAGCACACTATATGTCTCAGCCATCCTGGATCTTTATAATAAATTGACAAGACGCGGTTATAATATATTTTATTTTCCTGGGTACCTGGGCATATGAGTATTCCTGGAAATGAGAAGGCTGATGAGACAGCAAAACGGACTCTGAATCCGTTACACCATAAAATTCCATTCTCAGACGTTAAACTATTCATAAAACACTTTATTCATAATAATTGGCAAGAAAGTTGGGATTTAGAATACAATAATAAACTGCACCATATCAAACCAACAATCATGACCTGGCCTTCGAGTTATCCAAGGAAAGCAGATGTTCTTCTTACCCGTCTGAGAATTGCCCCACCAGTGGCAGAGAGGTTCTGCTCTCGAAGCTGATAGAATTGAGGGGCTGGGTTCGAACCCAATCGCGTTTCGGAGTTTTCATGGTTTTCTTCGAAACCTTGGATTTTCCATGCGTAAATACGGGTTAGGTTCCCTTAGAAAGACCCCCACGGAGGGCACTTCCCCTAGGGCCTATATCCCTCGAGTAGATAATCGGCCGTCAAAAATCGACCCAACCCAACCCGTCTGAGAATTGGACATTCAAAGATCACTCATAAACATCTTTTACTTCGGGAGGATGCACCCATGTATCCACATTGTCATTTTGATTACCTGACCATTCATCATGTTTTAACTGACTGTCCGGGCCTCAGGCACTTGTACAGAAATTACTTTAATTCATCATCACCAATCTTGACAAACCTCATTGGGGAAACATACCTCATGGAGCACTCTTTACTTATTTAAAACATGCCGGATTTTATTTTGAAGTATAATTTTTATTGCATTCATTGGTTACACAACCCAGTTTTATTTTTTACACTTTTGTGACATCTGGATGGGACCACATACAGACCGCACTTGCTTTGAATTACTTAGACTTTTTTACGCTATAGCCCAGTGGTTAGGGGAGGATAAAAAGGCCGAATTCGCAATTAAATAGGGGAAAGCTGGAAATTGTTTTAATCCATTTAGTTTAGGTCTAGAATGAATATGCTAAGTTTTCCCCTTCGTAGTAGGTGAGCGGTAGAAAATGTGTACAGATTTATAGTAAAAAAATACGTTTTTTTGCATACCATAACAATATCTCAAAACAGCTAACTCTATAAAAAAAAAACATTGTCAATTCAAATGTTGTAGAGCTTAAAATTCTGAGTAAAATGAGTATCTATACTTAATATTTTTGTAGAACATTAAGTTCACAATTCCACTTTAAAGTTTTAGACAACGTGGTCAGGGTGTTGAACTCGGTATTAATTAGGAGAGAACTGGAAATTGTTTTAATCCCTTCAGTTTAGGTCTAAAATGAACGTACTATGTTTTTTTCCTCGTACTTGGGTGAATGTTAGAAAATATGTACATATTTATTTTCGAAAAACACGTTTTTTCTTAATTACCTTAACAATATCTCAAAACAGCTAACTCTATCAAAAACATTGTCAATACAAATGTCGTAGAACTTTAAATTCTGAATAAAATGAGTGCCATCATTAATATTTTCGTTCAACATTAAGGTCGCAATTCTATATCAAAATTTTTCAAATGAAGAGCTTGAAGCCCGGAGAAACCAAGTTAACTTAACAATATCTATGAATTGCAGTCTTAATATTGAAGAAAAATATTAAGTGTAGGTACTCATTTTATTCAGAATTCTAGGCTCTACAACTTTTGTACTGAGAATGTTTTTGATAGAGTTAGCTGTTTTGAGATATTGTTAAGTTAACTTGGTCTCTCCTGGCTTCAAGCTCTCGATTAGCGATTAAGGCAACATTTTGAAATAGAATTGCAACCTTAATGTTGAACAAAAATATTAATGATGGCACTCATTTTATTCGGAATTTTAAGCTCTACAACATTTGTATTGATAATGTTTTTGATAGAGTTAGCTGTTTTGAGGTATTGTTAAGGTAATTTAAAAAAAAAAGTGTTTTTCGAAAATAAATATGTACATATTTTCTAACATTCACCCAAGTACGAGGAAGAAAACATAGTACGTTCATTTTATACCTAAACTGAAGGGATTAAAACGATTTTCAGTTTTCACCAAATTAATTCTGAGTTCAAACCCTGAGCACGTGTCTAAAACTTTAAAGTGGAAGTGTGACCTTAACACGTTAAGCGCCACGTCAGCCACCGGTGGCTGACACTGAACTTTCCGTTTAAAACGCGTCATTCACCGATGGCTGACGTCTAAAATATGATATAAAGCTAAAAAAATATATATTGTTTTAAGTAATTACTGAAAATTTATTTAAAATTTACCTACCTTTTATTTATTACAGGATTATAATTTCTTAAAAATTACTTAAAACATTGTAAATTTTCCAGCGCTTTAGGATCAGTCACCGTGGAACTCAACGTGTTAATGTGCAACAAAAATATTAAGTGTAGGTACTCATTTTACTCAGAATTTTAAACTCTACAACATTTGTATTCACAATGTTTTTGGCAGAGTTAGCGATTTTGAGATATTGTTATGGTACACAAAAAAAACGTGTTTTTTTTACTATAAATCTGTACATATTTTCTAACGCTAACTTAGTACGAGAGGAAAAACATAGCATATTCCTTCTACACCACTGGTTCCCAACATGGGGCGCACGCCAAACCGGGGGCAATTTGAACTTCAAGGGGGGGGGGGGGCAATTTCAAATTTCTTACTCACCCATTCACTATCAGTTTCCTTTGTCTTTTTGGGGGAAAAGTAGTGTTGTAGGCTAAAAATAAATGGAATACAAGAAAAATTTAAGAAATCAGTTTTTTTTATTGAATTTTTAAAATGTTCCCTACAAAAAAATTTAAAAATAAATTTAACACCAGAATAATTATGTAAATAATCATTTAAAATATTTTGATATCTTTAAAACTATTAAAGATCACAATAATTTTTCTTGTAGTGAATTAAAAAAATTTTCGTAATGCTTTCGATTACTTATTGAATGAGTTTTCTATTTCTATTTGCGAAGACAATTAAGTATATTGGGAAAGAGAAAACATAGAAAATGTGTTATGCGTAATAATGGCTACTTAATTTGATAAAGATGAGAATATTGAAATACTTCTTGTGTACTGTGTTATCCATAGAAAGATAACTGTGTCCAAAGCTTTTCCACCAATTCTTAATAAGTTACAAGAATGCATTATAAAATCTATAAATTTATCAAATTTAATGTCAAATGTAAGTGTCTATTTAAAATAATTTGTGAAAATAAAAATGCAGACCGTATGACACTTTTCTTTAACATTGAGTTAAGTTGGAAAAGTAGAACAAAACTCATTTTGGCATATAGACAAAGATGTATAATCTCATCATATTTATAAATTTATGTTATAAAGACATTTGTGGTAGAAGACTCACATCTTTGATAAGTTAAAAAATGTGAAATGAATAGCTATTGTTAAAGCTCCATTACACTTCCACCGTGTCAATAGAGTTCACTTTTTAAATAATGAAACATAATTTACAGACTAGGGGGGGGGGCATAGTGACTTTACATATACTTTGGTGGGGCGTGGCTAATAAAAGGTTGGGAACCACTGTTCTACACCTAAACAGAAGGGATTAAAACAATTTGCAGCTTTCCCCTAATTAATCCCGAATTCAACTCCTTAACCATTGGGCTACTACTGTTTTTAGATTTAAAATTTTTTACTCTTCAACACGTCTCTGACTACATCTGGATGGGATGCCCCATCCAGATTGCTTTTCTCATTGCTTTCTTTATTTTACTTACATTGTGTTTTTAGTCTATTTTTTGGCGCAGCATGTCCCCTAAGGGATTTTGCGCCATAAAACCCTATACAACCATCCTTTCAGGGGCAAAGTACTTCTATTCATAAAATACTGAAATGAATGAATGACACCAGTATTTGCAAACAAATGTTTTCAGAAATAAGTAAAAGCTTTTCTTTCCGTTCTTAATAATAGAAAATTACAGTAGAACCTCGATTATCCGAAGTAATTGGGACCGAGCCTATTTCGGAAAATCGAAAATGCTTCAATTTTAAGATGAAGGAGAAATATATGCAATATTTCTTATTATGATAACAAGTGCTTAATAAAAATAAAGCAATAGCAAAATAGAAACAAGAATAAATTAACTAAATTTTAATTTTGAAATTAAGTAACTTTTACATATATCACAAGGGTTTGACACAATGTTTTGTTTGTTACAGTTTCGATTGTTTTTGCTTTGAAGCTCTATCACGGAGTTTTTAAGTATTATTAGTTTCCCAGTATCACAGTCTTTCTGCTGCGCCAGCTATGCCAAAAATTGCTAATTTGTTCGTTTTCTTCATTTAACTCCGCAGCTTAAGGGAGCTTAAGTTAAATTCAAAGGAGCTCTTAGAAAGGGGATCGAAAATATTTATATGTACTTCTAATTCGGAAAGGACCGCTTGCACAGAAGGAATATGATAGTTCAAAAAAAAGTTTTCGAAATGAATTTTGCACACAAGAAATGTGATAATAATGATAAAAAAATCTTTAAAATTGAATTTCGGTTAACCGAGAGTTTCGGTTAAAAGAGTTTCGGATAAAAGAGGTTCTACTCTATTGATAAATTCAAAGATGAAATGAGTGGCAAAACCATCTTCGAATTTGTGGGTTTAAAAGCGAAGATGTACAGTATCCTCTCAGAAGATGGCAAAAAGAAAAGGAAATACCCACCTCGACTGTAAGGAAAACAAATCGACATTCCCAATATTCCGAATGCTTACATCATCGAAAATTAATTAATTACATCATTCACACATTAATAACATCTTCACAATAAACAATGGAATCCAACAAGATCATCATCCACTATTCACCATGAAAAAACACAAGCTAGCACTCAGCCCGTTCGATGATAAACGGTGCATTCTAGGATACCCCGCTAACAATTTGGTTTATGGCCATTAAAAATGTAAACAAGTTGGAAATCGCTCGTCCAACGTGCCAAATGAGATGAGTTCGTTTTATAACTCGTTTTATAAATATTTTTTGCCCCGCATAGTGCACCGAGTGTATATTTTAGTGCGCTTCATAAGTGCCTATCAAGTTCATTCTGTTCAAAGCGCTGCCACATCATTAAAATGCACTTGAAATATTTTTTTCCCATTGGCCTTAATGTAACGGAAAACTTTTGGCTGTCCCTGTCATTAAACTATGCATCCGATTTTCATAAAATTTGAAATGACTCGACACAATTTTGCTACAATTATATATTTAAAATTTCAGACCATTCGGTTGGGTATGTTTTGCTCAGTTATAGGCAGACAGACGGACCGAACGACGACTATAGGTGCTACGTATTTATATAATGACGAACGCACCTAAAAAAGAAGAAAAGTGAAAAAATTTTGAAGATCTGGATTTAAAAAAAGTGGGGTGCCACATAAGGACATGTGGCGGGAGGTGGTGGGACCCCATCAAAAACAAATATAATTTTTTGAAATATGTATTTCATTGAATATTTAATACGTGATTTATCACAATGCTAACTAAGCGTAGAACCAACAGAGTGAAAAATGTCCACGCCGGGAATCGAACCCGGAACCTTTTGAATAGCGCTCCAAGTGTTCTAACATTTAAGCTACGAGGACGATAAACAGCTTAGCATTTCTCACTCACATAGATTGGCGAGGCTGCAACTGCAGCACAAATCGGAATAGTCTTCATGAGCACACAAACCTGCGGCGAAACATGAGAGACAAATAAACTCACCATCGGTTTGTGTCTCCTGTTTCGCCACAAGGATTGTGTGCTCCTGTTACATATTGTGCTGCAGTTGTAGATTTAGCAACATACGTGAGTGAGAGATGCTAAGCTGGGAATCGTCCTCGTAGCTTAAATGGTAAAAAACTTGGAGCGCTTTTTTAGACATTCCGAACTTTGGACATTCCAAGGGTTCCGGGTCCGGGTCCGATTCCCGGATTGGGCATTTTTCACACTGTTGGTTCTACGCTTAGTTAGCAATGTGATAAATCATGTAATAAATATTCAATAATTTCAAGCGTAATTTCACTGCTAAAAATTAATTGAAAAATTAATTAAAATTATATTTTTTGCTCCTTCCGTCTGAAGTTGAAACAAGTGGGTAAGTGTGATCACAGATCGCACAAAGGATTTCGTTTAATAGTCCTTTCAAAACACTTTATCCTTTTGCGAAATCTGTTAGTTTCACATTTCGCAACCAGGGGGCGCACTCTATTCTATACAAACCTCTATCCGAACGAAACTCCGTTTTACAACCTATCACTAGATATAGGAGTCGAGGGGATCGGGCCCATAGCACCCGAGATAGGTAGGCGCCCCCTGGAAGTAAAAAGCGGAACTGAAATATGTAAGGCTATGTGCATAATATGAAAGAGTGGTCAAAGGTGTGTCGGCAAAAGTTAGAAAAGTACCCACCGGGTGCAATGGGCGGAGGTTAAAAAAATTGCTTAAAGTAAGAGCCCGGAGGGGTCAATAATATAAGACTTTTTGAAATTTTTATGATTTTCCGTGTGCCTGCTATAAGTATGCAAAATTTCAAGTGTTCAACTTAAATAGGGGCTCCGTTAGAAAAAAAGCTTAAAATACACGTGTTAGAGCCCAGAGGGTTAAATATAAGACTTTATCAAAATTTTATTATTTTTCGTTTAATGTGAGTTGTTCAGCTATATGTATGCAAAATTTCAAGTCTCCAACCTATATAGTTTCTGAGAACGGGCTCTGTGACGGACGGACGGACAGACAGACAGGCGAGACGAATAGGGTTTCGTCAGATGAACGAAACCCTAAAAAGAAGTCTAGACGTAGCGAGAGAGTGTCAGTCTCAATGTAGCAATTTTTGAGAGGGTGTGTTTTTGAAATTCGCTCAATCAATTGTTGTTACTTTAAAATAGTCACTCTCAAAAGAAGAATCTGCTGTTCCTTCTCCAAGATGAACAAGTCTTGTTCTTCAAGTCCGAGGTTTTTGGTAAATATTTCTTTCAATTCATGTTTTCCTTTCCGTCTTGGGGAGGTACTGTCCTTCGTGGGGGGGGGGGGGGGTCTTATTCAATAGAGGGGTGTGAATCGTTTTTACGCTCACCCCTCATCTTATAATATAGAAAAACTCCCTTTTTTACCTGAAAAACTTTAACTTTTCCCGCTAGGGGATGTCTAGATCGGGCGATGGCAGTAAGGCTAGATGGCAGATATAAGTGTGCAGATATAAGTTGCAATACCTACTCGGTTCAGATTCGACACTGGTATTTCTAAGTATATAGGCAGATATAAGTGTGCAGATATACGTTGCAATACCTACTCGGTTCAGATTCGACACTGGTATTTCTAAGTATATTTTTCTGGTATGGAATGTTGAATATTTAAACACCTTGTTTTGTTATTACCTACATGTAGTAATAAAATCAATGCAAAAACCCTTGACGGGTTAAAAGTTTCTGACGCAGCACTTTATCTTATGCTCTAAGAATTTTAAATATGGAACTTAAAAATACTGATATCAAATTTTGAGTGACGTTATGCAATTTCTTAAAAAATATATTTGTATTTATTTCATCATTTTATTTTTGTTTTATTTATAATCGCATGTGCAAAAGTTATGTTCAACATGAAAAGCTGCATAAAATTTTATTCGCTGTTGCTTTATCATTTACATCTCTCATAAATTCAAAATATGAGTTTTAAAAGATATGATATAAAATTTAAGTGACGCCTTGATGTGACTTTAAAAGGTTTGTTTTAAAATTCAATTTAAATTATTTTTGACTTGGTTAAAATATTTTTTTACATCTACACAATACTTTTAATTTTCCAATTCACTGTTAAATATATCACTTTCATTGAATCTATACTATGCATTGAAATGTATTTATTTCAATAAATTGATTTATCTTTTGTGTCACGCTATTCAAAATTGTGAGTAAGATTTATGTAAATAATTTATTTGCGTCAAACTATCCTTTTTCATACATTTCATGTAGTTTGGACACAATGACGCAAAGAAACCATTTACATAAATCTTACTCACAATTTTGAATAGCGTGACACAAAAGATAAATCAATTTATTGAAATAAATACATTTCAATGCATAGTATAGATTCAATGAAAGTGATATATTTAACAGTGAATTGGAAAATTAAAAGTATTGTGTAGATGTAAAAAAATATTTTAACCAAGTCAAAAATAATTTAAATTGAATTTTAAAACAAACCTTTTAAAGTCACATCAAGGCGTCACTTAAATTTTATATCATATCTTTTAAAACTCATATTTTGAATTTATGAGAGATGTAAATGATAAAGCAACAGCGAATAAAATTTTATGCAGCTTTTCATGTTGAACATAACTTTTGCACATGCGATTATAAATAAAACAAAAATAAAATGATGAAATAAATACAAATATATATTTTTTAAGAAATAGCATAACGTCACTCAAAATTTGATATCAGTATTTTTAAGTTCCATATTTAAAATTCTTAGAGCATAAGATAAAGTGCTGCGTCAGAAACTTTTAACCCGTCAAGGGTTTTTGCATTGATATCATTACTTTTTTGAGGTTAGTGATAAAATGATTAAAAAAAAGATACTTATGGAATTTAATGCAGATTTAATTTTTACTATTTTATTACAATATTCCTTATAGCAGTTTGTATATAAAAACAAGTGGGTAAGTATAATCGCAGATCGCACAGAGGGTTTCATTTGATATTCCTTTAAAAACACTTTATCCTTAAATTAATAAATCCAAAATGTTAATTTATAATTATTAAATCCTTACATAGATGGTGCACCAATAGTTCCAATTTTCATGGGGCAGGGAACGCATTCTTTTAAACAAACCACCTTCCAATTGAAGTCACCAAAAACCAAGTTGAATAAGCCAGACCCCGTTGTGTTGTTTCACAAACAGCAGTCTCATGTCCCCTCCTTCCCCCCTTTTTCAAAATTTTTCAGACCAGTACCTAAGAATGGAACCGAAATAATTTTTTCTCTTCAGAAATTACGATAAAAAAATAGTATGCAGTACTCATAAATTTACTTTAATGCTATATAGGGTGATTATTAAGTTAATTATAACGTTTGGAATCTGTTGCATTGATGTCCGAAAGGTGGTTTCTGAGTTATGGAAGCTGGACCCACAAGGCGCCATAGAGGGGCGAAGCCCACTAGTGTCTATCATAATTATATCTGCCATGTGGACTAATTGCGATATTTAATCAAAATAGTCCCCCCCCCCTCCTCATCCCCGGAAATATAACAAATACAAAATGTGTCTTTATAAACCTATCGTCAAATAGGTTTTTATTTCTTTTTCCCTAAAAAAAAAAAAAAAAAAAAACATGATTTTTATATCCGTAACGTAAATAGCGGACGAAGCCCGCTAGTTCCTATCATAATATATATTTTTAATAATTTTATAATAGTCTAGTTCCATGAGTACTTGTAGTGTCAGTTACATGCTACGATTTTTGGATACCAGTATTTGATTTTCTTTTTAAATTTGTTAAGCTGTGAAACAGAACTTTACATATATTTATTTTTATTATTTAAAAAACGTTCTATCGGAGATATCTCATTAATTGAATAAGGTGAAGCAAACTTTTTGAAAAAAAGGTGGCCAACAAGCATGGCAGTTATCAGCTATGTGACTTCGTGCTAAAGTCCATTAATTTGATCTGCTTTAAAAAGATTACGGAAGATTGAATTATAGTAGAACCTGGATTAACCGAGCTTCGATTAATCGAGGTTTCTGTTAACCGAGCCGATAACAAAGTCTGATTTTTTTTCCCTTTTGAATGAGCCTTAAAAATAACCACACTCTTTAGCTCACTGTCCGTGCTATACAGGCCCTTCTGCCCCCAAAAGCACTCAACTCCAAAGAAACACTGGACCCTGAGAAGTCAATAGCGAACAATGCTTTGTTTCCAGTGGCTGTGTAAACTTTCGTAATTTTTTTCAAATTGCATTTTAAAATTTACTACTGGTAGTTGATTTTCTTTTTAAATTTGTTAAGCTGTGAAACAGAACTTTACATATATTTATTTTTATTATTTAAAAAACGTTCTATATATTTTTTTAAAAGAGATGTTAAATTCGCAAGCACGGCGAGTTTTTACACACAGTTTCTATTAACCGAGATTTCCGATTCCGATTTACTAACAGTCCCAATTAGCTCGGATAATCGAGGCTGCTCTGTATAATTAAAAAATCAATGGCGATCTTACTGTAAACGGGTTTCCCTTTTACTGAGGGATTTCAAGACCGAATCAGCTGATGTTAGTTGCTGTTTCCGTGCTTGATTAAATAAGATTAGTTAAACATTTGAAAATTACCAAATATAAAAGAAACTTTTTTTTTCCTATGAGACTTTTTTAATGAGACAATTTTATCCAGATTTAACATTAAATATCTCTTAAAATAATTCTTCGATTTAAAAACTGTCTACTTCAACATTTTTATCAAACATTTCTCTATAATACTACCCATTTTAATATTTTTGTATGCAGTAATTTTCTTAATATTTGCGAAATAGACCTCTAGTCACAAGAGATTCTTTCAAAGCGGTGAAAAGCGTTAGTTTTTTCCTTTTTTTCCGAATAAGAGACAAAATGTAGTACGCAATTGCGTCAAAAGATGGCGACACCAGAATTCTGATATGCTTATTATGTAAAACTTCATTGTTATTTATAAATAAAACATTTCAACTAAATTATTTATTATAAAATAATTATTACATCACAATAGTTTTTATACAAGGAAAATAATAATTATAATAATAATAATATTATGGATGTCAGTGATTATATATTGATTGACCGGCATAATAATAAAAAATGATATTATAAAAAGAAGAGCTGAAATGAATTATTTTTTTACGTTTCTGATCGTGTGATTTATATTCAAATAATAATTATTAATGTATATTTTTTGTAAAGTGATTGAAATTAAATATATTTATAAAATTTATGGTAATATTTTTATTGTTGAAAAATTGCCAAGAAATAATCATCATCAAATTGGCGTCATTATAATTGTAATTTTATTTAACTTAATAGCAATTAAAAAATTACAAAGGAACTGAGAATAATGGTCAACTAACAGACTTAAAAAAAAAAAAAAAAAAAAAAAACTTCACACGCATCAGCGAGTATCGAACTGCCTATGTTAAGATCAGTAGACGATGGCCCTCAACCACTCAGCCGTGGGAAGACAAAATTTTTCTCCCCAAAAGTAGTTAAAAAGAAAGCATGTGTATGAATACAGTGTCATGCATTTTCGGTGAAATTCCATAGAATGGCGAAGAAATATAGTCCGATTTTTCATGCGCATTATAAAACGAACAAGAGTCTTGCTGGAAACAAGTAAATTGTTATTTGGTTCATCTGAAACATATTTATTTGATTTTTAAAAAATCGCCCGTGTCATTTTCGAGAAAAAAAAAATCGAATTATTTAACGAACGAGAGTTTTCCCAGAAAAAAGAAAAGTGTTATTCACCTCGCCTTAATCACATTTATATTATGTATCAATTTAAAAATAATCATTAGAACCGTTTTCGAGATTTTCAAATTAGGAACTTCCTCGATATTATACCAACGTTTTCACTTTAAAAATGACTATTTAGATCTCAAAATATACTGCACGTAGAAATGTAAAAATTTCAGTATACGATTAGACTGCAGATATAAGACTGTTCTAGAAAATTCAGAACAATAAGACGTATATCTGCTGAGTTATTAAAAGGCGGCTTTTCGCATTTTCTTTGATGTCGAGTTAGCTGTATATATGAGTTCCGCCATCTACGAATTCTATGATACGATACGATACGATTTTAACGATACGATACGATTTTAGGCTTAAGGCTGCGTCACTCGAAATACTACCGTCTTCCATGATTCCAAACAAATAATTTTTCTATCAAATAATTTTCTCTTTCTGAAACATTTGAAATTCGGTTTGGTTTTCAAATGCATAAAATTGGCTGGTGCTCATACTTAAAAGCCAAGCAATCAAAAAGTTTTCCCCATTTTTAAGTAAAGGCAGAAAATATTTCACAAAATGCTGTCAAAGTTGACACTTTGAAGAAAATTTCTATAAAGCAACAGTGGGGAGAGAAAAAAAACTGCTGTCATGATCATGAAACAGTTATTTAGGTATAACTAAAGATTTAATTAATTTAACAAAAGAAATCAAACAATTTAAATAATCATAATCATGCCAGCAAATTTTATGCTTTAAAATTTAAAAATTCATCGAACTGTTTTATACTGAGTGGGAACGTTTTTAGAGAACCGATTTAACAAGACATTTAAATATCATATGAAAGATATGCATGTAATACATCATTTAAACCAAAAGTGTTGATCATGAAAAGGTTTACTCTATATAATAATTATAAAAGACGCTCTGGAATATTTTAAACTAATCATAACGACAAATTGTGAAAAAAGTTCTGGGATTTCTCAGAAGATTCAACATCCTATATAAGAATTGCACTTCGTAAAACTTTTTCAAAATTGTAGTTTAATGATTCGGTTTCTTCGCTTAATCTTTTAAAAACATCAAACTTGGGTGTCAAACAAAAACTTAATGTTCCATTACGATATTTTACAAAAGAACTTAAAATGTCAACAAAAACAGTAGGTACTACCTACTATAAATTTGTTTGTATAGAATCCTAGAAGAATGCATATCAAGTTGTTTAAAACAATATGGCATTTAAGTTATTAAATATAAATTCTTAGTAATTAACATCTTTAAAAAGGTTACTTTTAGGATTTATTCTAACATAATTCTAGAATCCGAACTCTAACAATTTTAGGCTTACTTACAGGCAAGAGCTGATTATCGATTCTGTTGCAATTTCGACATATAAATTTGGTACATAAACAGAAAAATCATTACAGAATAAACAAGTATATATTATACAGCTTACCTTGCTTTTCGGAAATGTTGCTTGAAGAACTGATCTTGCCGGTCGCCACAGTAAACATTGTGATTGTGAAGTACACAACAAAAATAAACTGCCGCCTTTACTCTGTGTTGCCACTCGGATCTCTAAACTGTTGTTCGCAGCCAGATTCAGGTAGACGTTCTACAAAGATCTATATAGGTGACCCATATCGATCCACACACATCTGTGTTACTGAATGCTAATTCAATTAATTTAATAGATTAATTTAATAGACGTTACGATTAATTTAATAGATTAATAAAGTAATATACATCTGTTATTAAAATAAACACATAATAAGTGGGCTTCGAAATGCATACTAAAAAATCAATTTATATAGATATCTTTATTATTGTTCTATAATAATAACAATAATAGTTAATTATAGTATAAATAATTACATATTTTTTATATTATGATTAAATCTTATTTAAATTAACTTAATAAAACGCTATAGTAACACTAAAAAGTTGTCCCCAGATTCTAATAGAAAATCTATCAAGATCTATATAGATAACCCATATCGATCTGTATAAATCTACACAGATTTACTGAATGCTGTACAGATATTAAAATTTCAACATTTTCTTACTTTTTACGGTTAATTTAGTCAAACAGTAAGCTAATATACTTCTAATATTAATATAAATACATTATAAATGTGCTCCGAACTATATGCTACAAAATCAATTTATATAGATGTACCTGGGTTTCTCATAGACAAATGGGCCCAGCTAGAGCCCATCTGCCCATATGGGATCCATATGGAACCCACATGGGCCCATAGTTCTGTGCTGCCTGGGTAGGTTAAAAATTCTGCGGTTTAGATCTAGGCATGAATTGCTTCTCACACGGGCAATTATATTTTTTTGTGTTCTAGAATCGGCAAATCAGACAATCTCTATATCTGCACAGACAATGTAACAACAAAAATATTGTATACCCACAAGTAATGTGAAATTAAACATACTAGAAACGCGCTCTTTCTCTTTTCTTTCTTTTCCATTTAGCCAGGCTGGGCCACAGCAGCGCGTGGCCTCGTACAGCTAGTCTATATTAATAAAAGAAAGACGTTCTTCTTTACTGTGCATGTGTTGGCGATGGCTAAGAAAATCTACCGGACATACAGGTCTGAAAATTTAGGATAGACGGTGGCAGATCCAAATGCACCTGGGGCTGAGATTATCATTTTTGCTTTATTGTAATTAAAGTAATTAAAGTATTGTAATCGAAATTTTTCTCGACTTCCAGTTTTCGACGGATTTACACGTTTTAGGGGTCAGATATCCCACAAAACATGTCTATAGAAAATGTCTGTCTGTCCGTCTGTCTGTCGCCATTGTACCATCAAAAAGTGTATGAATTTATGCATAGAATTGAACCAAATTTTTATTTTAAGTTTTTGGCTATGGCGAGCAGATCCTCCCTGAATTTGGAAAAAATTCGCCGGTAGGGGCGCTGTAATAGCGATTTTTGTGCGATTTTGAATATTGTACCATCCAAAAGTGTATAAAGTTATGCATAGAATTGAACCAAATTTTTATTCTTGTTTTTGACTATGGCAAGCAGGTCCTCCCTGAATTTGGAAAAAGATCGCAGGTAGGGGGCGCTGTAATGCGATTTTGAATATTGCACCATCCAAAAGTGTATGAAGTTATGCATAGAATTGAACCAAATTTTTATTCTTGTTTTTGACTATGGCAAGCAGGTCCTCCCTGAATTTGGAAAAAGATCGCAGGTAGGGGGCGCTGTAACAGTGATTTTTATGCGATTTTGAATATTGTACCATCCAAAAGTGTATGAAGTTATGCATAGAATTGAACCAAATTTTTATTTTCGTTTTTGACTATGGCAAGCAGGTCCTCCCTGAATTTGGAAAAAATCGCCGCTAGGGGACGCTGTAATAGCAATTTTTGTGCGATTTTGAATATTGTACCATCGAAAAATGTATGAAGTTATACATAGAATTGAGCCAAATATTTTGTGTTTGTTTTTGGTCATGGCACGAAGGTCCTCCCTGATTTGGAAAAATTCCGCCGGAAGGGGGCGCTATAATTGTGATCTCTGTACCATTTTCATTATTGTACCATCGAAAATTGTATGAAGTTATGCATAGAATTGAACCAAATTTTTTGTGTACGTTTCTGGCTATGGCAAACAAGTTCTCCCTGAATTTGAAAATAATCTGCCGAAGGGGTGGGGGGGGGGGGGTTCTAATAGCGATGTTTGTGCCATTTTCTTTATTGTATCATCGAAAAATGTATAAAATTATGCATACAATTGAACCAATTTTTTTCTTTCGTGTTTTTGGCTTTGGCCAACAGGTCCTCCTTGAATTTGGAAATATTGCGCGGTAAAGGGGCTTTGTGATAGATTTTTGTATGCTTTTTCTTGATTTTTCGTAGTTCTATTGTTCATCTGCGGCTCGTGCAGAGGCGGGAACTCGCTTTTTGCTAAACCGGCTATTCTCAAACATCTGATAACAACAGAATAAGGAAAAGTATTAATTTTAACGAATATCATGATATTGATTAATTCGTTTTTAGTCCGTTTAATTGACTGAAGCAGAAATTTAAGATGAAAATCAAAGTTGGTATAGTATTGAACTAAAAATATTGAAGTATTAACATGTGTAACTAGTTTTTGAAATATTATGTATAAGATAGAAGAAAGTTTTGGGATTGGCACGTCCAACTAGTTTATAATTAGCCGACATATTAATTAAAAGCCATAATAATAATAGCAAAATGGCGAGCTTTTTTTCTTCAAGGCAATCCTGCCTGTGGATTTCTTCAGGCGTTAAGTTTTCCTTTACACTGACGAAAGCGTGAAGTTGAATTTTTACTCCATTTTTGAAACTGTGATGGCCAGTTTCCTGTAACGTTAGAAAAAAATATATCGTCTTATCTTTCCGATTCCAACGGCATCTGTTGTTACTATTAAAAAAAAAAAAAAAAAAAAACTTTTTATTTAGCCGCCATTCGCGTCAGTTTTCAAATTTTTTCGTTTTTCTTAAGTTTGAAAATTTCGAAAAAAAAAATCACCTATCAATACATCCAGTATAGAGATCGGCATCGGACAGTTAACATTGTGTCTGAGTGATTAATTTTTTCAGCAAATTCGTGCTGGGCCGGGGTGGGGCTTACATTATTTTTCTGCAGCCGGGTCGGAACTAGACTTAATTGTTCCCACGACGTACTTGGCAGGCAATATGTTTTGAAAAAATAGTATCTGTTAACGGAATAATTGTAAATATAGTTTAATAAATTACGGAGAAATATTTTCAAAGATCTACTATTTATTATACAGCTTCGAAAGCTATGATGCTTTTAACCCTCTTTTTAGGGTTTCGCTCATCTGACGAAACCCTATTCGGCTCGCTCCTCTGTCTGTCTGTCTGTCTGTCTGTCTGTCTGTCTGTCCGTCACAGAGCCCGTTCTCAGAAACTATACATGTTGGAGACTTGAAATTTTGCATACTTATAGATGAACACCACACATCATACGACAAATCATAAAATTTTGAAAAAGTCGTAGATTTAACCCTTTGGGTTCCCACATGTGTATTTTAAACAATTCTTTCTAAGTGAGCCCCTAATTAGGTTGGAGGCATGAAATTTTGCATACTTATAGCTGAACACCTCACGTCAAACGACAAATCATAAAATTTTGAAAAAGTTGTAAATTTAACCCATTGGGGTCCCACATATGTATTTTAAACAATTCTTTCTATGTGAGTCCCTAATTAGGTTGGAGGCGTGAAATTTTGCATACTTATAGCTGAGCACCTCACATCAAACGACAAATCATAAAATTTTAAAAAAGTCGTACATTTAACCTTTTGGGCTCCCATATGTGCATTTTAAACAATTCTTTCTAAGTGAGACCATATTTAGGTTAGAGGCGTAAAATTTTGCATACTTATAGCTGAACACCATCATTCGACAAATCGTAAAATTTTGAAAAAGTCGTACATTTAACCCTAAAAGTCTGCTTTTGCTACCCATTTGTTAGATAGGTAGGTTTTTGTTCACAAGTGTATATCTTATTTAGGCACACCATTCTGTGCAAAATTTCAGATTCTCCAAGAAAAGAAAATTAAATCTCTTGCGTAGTGTACTAAAAATTTCATTTTATTTCAAGATTCTTTTCCAAAATCTTATAACGTTATACATATATTTTTTGCAAATAAATGTTGGGTGTCGCCCCATAGAGGGTGACACCCGGGGCGGACCGCCCACTCCGACCCCCCCCCCCCCCACATTAGCTACGCCACTGATTGTCTATTACATTCGAAATTAAACATATTACATCTTGAGCAGTGCTGTAGATGGAAAAAAATATTTGTGAATACTCGTCTTTTCATAGAATAGATGTTAATGCTACCGGATTGTTGCTAAGCCAAAAATCAATTTAAAACAAAGTAAGTAAGTAACAAACAAACAGTTAGGTAGGTAGGTAGTGTGTGTGTGTGTGGTGGGGGGGGGGGGCTTTGGGACCTATGAGCAGCACGGCTGTTATCCCGAATGATCCATACGAACCAAAACAAACAGTTAAAATAAATAATGAACAAATATAAACAAATAAATCTTTATTTATTATATTTTATGGTGCAATTGTCCAGTATGTCTTATTCAATTTAAAACATTTAGGTAAAAGTCGACTTTTTTTTAATTAACAGTTATAATAATTTTATTCTATTTTTATAGTATTGTATTTGTATAGCATTTATCTAAAAGCTATTTACTCAATCTCTTAGTAACATTTTCCGTTATGAATAAAAATTTAATTCAAATAACAGAAATAAATCCATATACAGTAGAGCGCCGATTAAACGAACAAGTCGGGTCCGACCCTAGTTCGAATAAGAAAAAGTTCGGATAAATAGACAGACAATTTAAGGGATATTACTGACTAAACTAAAACCTTCACGCTTTATACTGGCTTAGGACTGGCGGCACCAGTTAGTGTTGGCGTGTTTAAAAATTTTTATTTATTTTTAATCTTTTTATTTTTTTTTAACCATTTGGAAAAATGATTATTGTCCTCCAGCAGGGTAGGAAATCAAAAACATATCAGAAGCGTTTTATTGGTTGAATCCGCATTTTATTCGTTTTCTGATTGGTCTATACAGTAATCTGTATTTTCCCTTTACTTTCAACAGAGATGGATACTTCTGTTGCCACTATAACAAAAAAATAATAAAAACTACAAAAAAAATTTAATAACTCAGAAACAAATTGAGATAGAGCTTTCAAACAAATTGCATTTGAAAGTACATTTTTTTCTCTATACGGCGTGGCGATGTAAAAAGCAATAGTGTGGGATGTTTAGAAGTTTTAAAATAAAATTTCATTTAAAATGGGTCCAGGAATATTAATGTTTAATCCATGGCGTTCGTAATGTATGACCAGCTCCGTAGAAGTTTAAAAATTTACAGTACCGAAAAATATAATCCATGGCGTACGGTAATGTATGATCAACTCCGTGCAATTTTTTGTCTTAAATTTTAGTCTTTGAAAAAATCATTTTCCAAATGGTCGTTGTAATTTGTTAAATTGCATTTTTTTTTTTTTTTGTATCATTTTCGGAACTTTAGAGATTATAATTTAAACAAAAAAGCTTCCGATTGCTGCTTGCTTCAAAGAAGACATTGTTTTCAATGCTGCCGTACCTCTAATTATTCTTAGAAGCCTTAATTGAATAGGATCAGCGTTCTTCTGCCGTTCGAGCCATATCATAGCTTAGGTTGTTTGAAAAATTGGAAGTTCGGTTAAAAAAAAATTTTTTGAGAAACAGGCTTTTCGGATAATTGGAAGTTCGGTTATTTGGAGTTCCGATAATCGGCGCTCTACTGTATTACTAAAACATCTATCCTAGAAATTTCCATAAAGAGAGATATGAGAGGTGTTTTCTGTGCTCTCTGATTTGCGACAAGCTGTCTTGTCTGCTAATCTTCTTCCTGATAGCAACTTGATAGCATTTGATCTGTGTTTAGTTATTAGGAGAATGCAATTTTTGTTTCCATAAAAAGGAGAATTGTCTTTTACATTCTAAATTAAACATATTACATCTTGAGCAGTGCTGTTGTTGCAAAAAAATATTTGTGGGAACGCATCTTTCCAAAGAATAGATGTTGGTGCTACCGGATTTTTGCTAAGCCAAAATCCAATTTAAGGGTATATTCCGATCCAAACTGCTTATTTTCTTATTTATTTTTAAATTCATTTTTGATCTCAAACGCATCAAACTGGCAAATTCTCTTATTTAGAAACTTAATAATGTGCCGTGCTTGTCGATTTTTTGATCAATGCAGAAAATATCGAAAAAAAATGCGATCAAAGTGGACGTTTTGAACCGAATTTTCCGAAGCGGGAGATCTGGGATTGAAAAAAATGGTCACACTGAGAAAATAATTGTTTAAAAATCAAATTCTAATGAATTGAATGAAAAATGAAATCACACGGCCTCTTACACATCTCTTCAAAAATCACTTCAGCAAGTTTCCTGTTTATACTTTTAAAAATGAGTCTGAAAATATCTCGGAAAATTTTGAGCTGTTGAGGGTGGAAAAATATTTTTTCGAATACACCCTTAAAACATTTAGCTAAAGCCGACTTTTTGTAATTAACAGCTATAATTATCATATTCTAGTTTTTATAGCATTGTATTTGTATAGCATTTATCTAAAAGCAATATTTAACAATCTCATAGTAACATTTTCCATTATGAATCAAAATTTAATTGAAATGAAAAAAATAAATCCATGTTACTGACACATCTATCCTAGAAGCACATCATAGGCGTCCTCTTCATATCTATATTTTAAATACCGACAATGATATTCTTTATCAGCACCGACCATCTTGCACACCATCATTTGGAGTCAGAATGAGAAATATTACAGTAGACTCCCTTAAATCCGCACGGCTTGCGACCAGAGGTTGTGCGGATTTTAGAATTTTGCGGATTTCTGGTCATTGATATGTTTACATTTTTGAAACATTAACTTGATTGATAGTTAAGCAAGGGAAATTATAAAGAATGCTTACAATAAAGTGAAACATTAAAATAAGTAAAATAGTTTATTAGTTTAAACGTAAGTAATTATTAAAATAATTATGTAAAATAAAAATTTAGAAAATTATTAAATTATTACCGATGAAATCGATTCAATCCGATTCCAAAAGTCATATGCTGCCATCTAGTGGTAAGCGATCGTAAGATCGATACGTCATCATATAGATATGCTAATTTATATCAAATTAAAAAGTAGTGTAAATTTATTTAGTAATAAATCAGCTGTAATAACCAAAAGAGAATGATTAACAAAAAATTTAGTAAAAAAAAAACATTGCGGTAGTCGCTGATTTCGGCGCCATCTTGAATTTTGTTCCTGCAACTTAACTGTAAATGTCATTGTTTACATCTGAAATACGTGGATTTTAGACGTTCACTGATTTTAGGGTCGCGTATTTAAGGGAGTCTACTGTATTAACAATAGCCATCTAAGCAGTATCGAGGTGAGCCCATGCCCATTGCACAAGTTCCCTCTCTGGAAAACTCTTAATATTACCACCCTCCATCTTTTTAAAGATTATGACAAAAAGAACTTAGCACCCACTGTCTTTCAACAGTTATTTGTTGCACACCGCTCTAATTACAGTAACTATACAGATATTTATACTGGTGGATCAAAGTGTAGAAGATAATGTTGGCTGTGATAATACCACTTTGAGTTATCGGCTACTCCCTTCTATTTCCGTTTCTACGGCCGAATTGATAGCAAGTGAGAGAGCCATGTTGACCATTTCTCATCATCATAAGACTTTTTACCCGACTGAAAAGAAGTGTTATGTTTTTCACGCGTATCTGTGTATGTGGATTTCTTTATACCTTCGAAACAACCCAACGGCTGAATGTATTTTAATGAATGAAGTCTCTATCAATTCGACTTAACAGCCCGATGGTTACAGGCTAGGTTTTGTTTTTATAAATTCAAAATGGCGGCCTTAAAATACAAAATGGCGGTAGAGACGAAAAATTTTTTTACGCACCCTATTGAGTGGCATATCATTGGATAGGTCTTTCAAAATGAAGAGGATGTTTCACTGACTATTTTACAGTCAGAAGCTCCGTTTAAGTATTACACAACCTGGAAATTGTGTAGGTAGGATCTCTAGCTTGACTGCAACTCTAACCGTCATTGGCATCTATAGACCTCATCAAAACAGTGTTTATAGATAGGAACTAGCAATTAAACACAACTTAAAAGTCATCAATACAAGTAAATGAAAAAAATAGGTAAGTAATATAATTCACATTGATGAGAAATAATTAATTAGTTCTCTTTTTTTGCAGTCGAGTTTTTTGATTTTTTAAATTTAATTGTATTATTTCATCATTTATACTGACTCAAAAAGCTCTATTGATGCGATAAAATCATTTAATAAGCACACTATATGTCTCAGCCATCCTGGATCTTTATAATAAATTGACAAGACGCGGTTATAATATATTTTATTTTCCTGGGTACCTGGGCATATGAGTATTCCTGGAAATGAGAAGGCTGATGAGACAGCAAAACGGACTCTGAATCCGTTACACCATAAAATTCCATTCTCAGACGTTAAACTATTCATAAAACACTTTATTCATAATAATTGGCAAGAAAGTTGGGATTTAGAATACAATAATAAACTGCACCATATCAAACCAACAATCATGACCTGGCCTTCGAGTTATCCAAGGAAAGCAGATGTTCTTCTTACCCGTCTGAGAATTGCCCCACCAGTGGCAGAGAGGTTCTGCTCTCGAAGCTGATAGAATTGAGGGGCTGGGTTCGAACCCAATCGCGTTTCGGAGTTTTCATGGTTTTCTTCGAAACCTTGGATTTTCCATGCGTAAATACGGGTTAGGTTCCCTTAGAAAGACCCCCACGGAGGGCACTTCCCCTAGGGCCTATATCCCTCGAGTAGATAATCGGCCGTCAAAAATCGACCCAACCCAACCCGTCTGAGAATTGGACATTCAAAGAACACTCATAAACATCTTTTACTTCGGGAGGATGCACCCATGTATCCACATTGTCATTTTGATTACCTGACCATTCATCATGTTTTAACTGACTGTCCGGGCCTCAGGCACTTGTACAGAAATTACTTTAATTCATCATCACCAATCTTGACAAACCTCATTGGGGAAACATACCTCATGGAGCACTCTTTACTTATTTAAAACATGCCGGATTTTATTTTGAAGTATAATTTTTATTGCATTCATTGGTTACACAACCCAGTTTTATTTTTTACACTTTTGTGACATCTGGATGGGACCACATACAGACCGCACTTGCTTTGAATTACTTAGACTTTTTTACGCTATAGCCCAGTGGTTAGGGGAGGATAAAAAGGCCGAATTCGCAATTAAATAGGGGAAAGCTGGAAATTGTTTTAATCCATTTAGTTTAGGTCTAGAATGAATATGCTAAGTTTTCCCCTTCGTAGTAGGTGAGCGGTAGAAAATGTGTACAGATTTATAGTAAAAAAATACGTTTTTTTGCATACCATAACAATATCTCAAAACAGCTAACTCTATAAAAAAAAAACATTGTCAATTCAAATGTTGTAGAGCTTAAAATTCTGAGTAAAATGAGTATCTATACTTAATATTTTTGTAGAACATTAAGTTCACAATTCCACTTTAAAGTTTTAGACAACGTGGTCAGGGTGTTGAACTCGGTATTAATTAGGAGAGAACTGGAAATTGTTTTAATCCCTTCAGTTTAGGTCTAAAATGAACGTACTATGTTTTTTTCCTCGTACTTGGGTGAATGTTAGAAAATATGTACATATTTATTTTCGAAAAACACGTTTTTTCTTAATTACCTTAACAATATCTCAAAACAGCTAACTCTATCAAAAACATTGTCAATACAAATGTCGTAGAACTTTAAATTCTGAATAAAATGAGTGCCATCATTAATATTTTCGTTCAACATTAAGGTCGCAATTCTATATCAAAATTTTTCAAATGAAGAGCTTGAAGCCCGGAGAAACCAAGTTAACTTAACAATATCTATGAATTGCAGTCTTAATATTGAAGAAAAATATTAAGTGTAGGTACTCATTTTATTCAGAATTCTAGGCTCTACAACTTTTGTACTGACAATGTTTTTGATAGAGTTAGCTGTTTTGAGATATTGTTAAGTTAACTTGGTCTCTCCTGGCTTCAAGCTCTCGATTAGCGATTAAGGCAACATTTTGAAATAGAATTGCAACCTTAATGTTGAACAAAAATATTAATGATGGCACTCATTTTATTCGGAATTTTAAGCTCTACAACATTTGTATTGATAATGTTTTTGATAGAGTTAGCTGTTTTGAGGTATTGTTAAGGTAATTTAAAAAAAAAAGTGTTTTTCGAAAATAAATATGTACATATTTTCTAACATTCACCCAAGTACGAGGAAGAAAACATAGTACGTTCATTTTATACCTAAACTGAAGGGATTAAAACGATTTTCAGTTTTCACCAAATTAATTCTGAGTTCAAACCCTGAGCACGTGTCTAAAACTTTAAAGTGGAAGTGTGACCTTAACACGTTAAGCGCCACGTCAGCCACCGGTGGCTGACACTGAACTTTCCGTTTAAAACGCGTCATTCACCGATGGCTGACGTCTAAAATATGATATAAAGCTAAAAAAATATATATTGTTTTAAGTAATTACTGAAAATTTATTTAAAATTTACCTACCTTTTATTTATTACAGGATTATAATTTCTTAAAAATTACTTAAAACATTGTAAATTTTCCAGCGCTTTAGGATCAGTCACCGTGGAACTCAACGTGTTAATGTGCAACAAAAATATTAAGTGTAGGTACTCATTTTACTCAGAATTTTAAACTCTACAACATTTGTATTCACAATGTTTTTGGCAGAGTTAGCGATTTTGAGATATTGTTATGGTACACAAAAAAAACGTGTTTTTTTTACTATAAATCTGTACATATTTTCTAACGCTAACTTAGTACGAGAGGAAAAACATAGCATATTCCTTCTACACCACTGGTTCCCAACATGGGGCGCACGCCAAACCGGGGGCAATTTGAACTTCAAGGGGGGGGGGGGGGCAATTTCAAATTTCTTACTCACCCATTCACTATCAGTTTCCTTTGTCTTTTTGGGGGAAAAGTAGTGTTGTAGGCTAAAAATAAATGGAATACAAGAAAAATTTAAGAAATCAGTTTTTTTTATTGAATTTTTAAAATGTTCCCTACAAAAAAATTTAAAAATAAATTTAACACCAGAATAATTATGTAAATAATCATTTAAAATATTTTGATATCTTTAAAACTATTAAAGATCACAATAATTTTTCTTGTAGTGAATTAAAAAAATTTTCGTAATGCTTTCGATTACTTATTGAATGAGTTTTCTATTTCTATTTGCGAAGACAATTAAGTATATTGGGAAAGAGAAAACATAGAAAATGTGTTATGCGTAATAATGGCTACTTAATTTGATAAAGATGAGAATATTGAAATACTTCTTGTGTACTGTGTTATCCATAGAAAGATAACTGTGTCCAAAGCTTTTCCACCAATTCTTAATAAGTTACAAGAATGCATTATAAAATCTATAAATTTATCAAATTTAATGTCAAATGTAAGTGTCTATTTAAAATAATTTGTGAAAATAAAAATGCAGACCGTATGACACTTTTCTTTAACATTGAGTTAAGTTGGAAAAGTAGAACAAAACTCATTTTGGCATATAGACAAAGATGTATAATCTCATCATATTTATAAATTTATGTTATAAAGACATTTGTGGTAGAAGACTCACATCTTTGATAAGTTAAAAAATGTGAAATGAATAGCTATTGTTAAAGCTCCATTACACTTCCACCGTGTCAATAGAGTTCACTTTTTAAATAATGAAACATAATTTACAGACTAGGGGGGGGGGGGCATAGTGACTTTACATATACTTTGGTGGGGCGTGGCTAATAAAAGGTTGGGAACCACTGTTCTACACCTAAACAGAAGGGATTAAAACAATTTGCAGCTTTCCCCTAATTAATCCCGAATTCAACTCCTTAACCATTGGGCTACTACTGTTTTTAGATTTAAAATTTTTTACTCTTCAACACGTCTCTGACTACATCTGGATGGGATGCCCCATCCAGATTGCTTTTCTCATTGCTTTCTTTATTTTACTTACATTGTGTTTTTAGTCTATTTTTTGGCGCAGCATGTCCCCTAAGGGATTTTGCGCCATAAAACCCTATACAACCATCCTTTCAGGGGCAAAGTACTTCTATTCATAAAATACTGAAATGAATGAATGACACCAGTATTTGCAAACAAATGTTTTCAGAAATAAGTAAAAGCTTTTCTTTCCGTTCTTAATAATAGAAAATTACAGTAGAACCTCGATTATCCGAAGTAATTGGGACCGAGCCTATTTCGGAAAATCGAAAATGCTTCAATTTTAAGATGAAGGAGAAATATATGCAATATTTCTTATTATGATAACAAGTGCTTAATAAAAATAAAGCAATAGCAAAATAGAAACAAGAATAAATTAACTAAATTTTAATTTTGAAATTAAGTAACTTTTACATATATCACAAGGGTTTGACACAATGTTTTGTTTGTTACAGTTTCGATTGTTTTTGCTTTGAAGCTCTATCACGGAGTTTTTAAGTATTATTAGTTTCCCAGTATCACAGTCTTTCTGCTGCGCCAGCTATGCCAAAAATTGCTAATTTGTTCGTTTTCTTCATTTAACTCCGCAGCTTAAGGGAGCTTAAGTTAAATTCAAAGGAGCTCTTAGAAAGGGGATCGAAAATATTTATATGTACTTCTAATTCGGAAAGGACCGCTTGCACAGAAGGAATATGATAGTTCAAAAAAAAGTTTTCGAAATGAATTTTGCACACAAGAAATGTGATAATAATGATAAAAAAATCTTTAAAATTGAATTTCGGTTAACCGAGAGTTTCGGTTAAAAGAGTTTCGGATAAAAGAGGTTCTACTCTATTGATAAATTCAAAGATGAAATGAGTGGCAAAACCATCTTCGAATTTGTGGGTTTAAAAGCGAAGATGTACAGTATCCTCTCAGAAGATGGCAAAAAGAAAAGGAAATACCCACCTCGACTGTAAGGAAAACAAATCGACATTCCCAATATTCCGAATGCTTACATCATCGAAAATTAATTAATTACATCATTCACACATTAATAACATCTTCACAATAAACAATGGAATCCAACAAGATCATCATCCACTATTCACCATGAAAAAACACAAGCTAGCACTCAGCCCGTTCGATGATAAACGGTGCATTCTAGGATACCCCGCTAACAATTTGGTTTATGGCCATTAAAAATGTAAACAAGTTGGAAATCGCTCGTCCAACGTGCCAAATGAGATGAGTTCGTTTTATAACTCGTTTTATAAATATTTTTTGCCCCGCATAGTGCACCGAGTGTATATTTTAGTGCGCTTCATAAGTGCCTATCAAGTTCATTCTGTTCAAAGCGCTGCCACATCATTAAAATGCACTTGAAATATTTTTTTCCCATTGGCCTTAATGTAACGGAAAACTTTTGGCTGTCCCTGTCATTAAACTATGCATCCGATTTTCATAAAATTTGAAATGACTCGACACAATTTTGCTACAATTATATATTTAAAATTTCAGACCATTCGGTTGGGTATGTTTTGCTCAGTTATAGGCAGACAGACGGACCGAACGACGACTATAGGTGCTACGTATTTATATAATGACGAACGCACCTAAAAAAGAAGAAAAGTGAAAAAATTTTGAAGATCTGGATTTAAAAAAAGTGGGGTGCCACATAAGGACATGTGGCGGGAGGTGGTGGGACCCCATCAAAAACAAATATAATTTTTTGAAATATGTATTTCATTGAATATTTAATACGTGATTTATCACAATGCTAACTAAGCGTAGAACCAACAGAGTGAAAAATGTCCACGCCGGGAATCGAACCCGGAACCTTTTGAATAGCGCTCCAAGTGTTCTAACATTTAAGCTACGAGGACGATAAACAGCTTAGCATTTCTCACTCACATAGATTGGCGAGGCTGCAACTGCAGCACAAATCGGAATAGTCTTCATGAGCACACAAACCTGCGGCGAAACATGAGAGACAAATAAACTCACCATCGGTTTGTGTCTCCTGTTTCGCCACAAGGATTGTGTGCTCCTGTTACATATTGTGCTGCAGTTGTAGATTTAGCAACATACGTGAGTGAGAGATGCTAAGCTGGGAATCGTCCTCGTAGCTTAAATGGTAAAAAACTTGGAGCGCTTTTTTAGACATTCCGAACTTTGGACATTCCAAGGGTTCCGGGTCCGGGTCCGATTCCCGGATTGGGCATTTTTCACACTGTTGGTTCTACGCTTAGTTAGCAATGTGATAAATCATGTAATAAATATTCAATAATTTCAAGCGTAATTTCACTGCTAAAAATTAATTGAAAAATTAATTAAAATTATATTTTTTGCTCCTTCCGTCTGAAGTTGAAACAAGTGGGTAAGTGTGATCACAGATCGCACAAAGGATTTCGTTTAATAGTCCTTTCAAAACACTTTATCCTTTTGCGAAATCTGTTAGTTTCACATTTCGCAACCAGGGGGCGCACTCTATTCTATACAAACCTCTATCCGAACGAAACTCCGTTTTACAACCTATCACTAGATATAGGAGTCGAGGGGATCGGGCCCATAGCACCCGAGATAGGTAGGCGCCCCCTGGAAGTAAAAAGCGGAACTGAAATATGTAAGGCTATGTGCATAATATGAAAGAGTGGTCAAAGGTGTGTCGGCAAAAGTTAGAAAAGTATCCACCGGGTGCAATGGGCGGAGGTTAAAAAAATTGCTTAAAGTAAGAGCCCGGAGGGGTCAATAATATAAGACTTTTTGAAATTTTTATGATTTTCCGTGTGCCTGCTATAAGTATGCAAAATTTCAAGTGTTCAACTTAAATAGGGGCTCCGTTAGAAAAAAAGCTTAAAATACACGTGTTAGAGCCCAGAGGGTTAAATATAAGACTTTATCAAAATTTTATTATTTTTCGTTTAATGTGAGTTGTTCAGCTATATGTATGCAAAATTTCAAGTCTCCAACCTATATAGTTTCTGAGAACGGGCTCTGTGACGGACGGACGGACAGACAGACAGGCGAGACGAATAGGGTTTCGTCAGATGAACGAAACCCTAAAAAGAAGTCTAGACGTAGCGAGAGAGTGTCAGTCTCAATGTAGCAATTTTTGAGAGGGTGTGTTTTTGAAATTCGCTCAATCAATTGTTGTTACTTTAAAATAGTCACTCTCAAAAGAAGAATCTGCTGTTCCTTCTCCAAGATGAACAAGTCTTGTTCTTCAAGTCCGAGGTTTTTGGTAAATATTTCTTTCAATTCATGTTTTCCTTTCCGTCTTGGGGAGGTACTGTCCTTCGTGGGGGGGGGGGGGGTCTTATTCAATAGAGGGGTGTGAATCGTTTTTACGCTCACCCCTCATCTTATAATATAGAAAAACTCCCTTTTTTACCTGAAAAACTTTAACTTTTCCCGCTAGGGGATGTCTAGATCGGGCGATGGCAGTAAGGCTAGATGGCAGATATAAGTGTGCAGATATAAGTTGCAATACCTACTCGGTTCAGATTCGACACTGGTATTTCTAAGTATATAGGCAGATATAAGTGTGCAGATATACGTTGCAATACCTACTCGGTTCAGATTCGACACTGGTATTTCTAAGTATATTTTTCTGGTATGGAATGTTGAATATTTAAACACCTTGTTTTGTTATTACCTACATGTAGTAATAAAATCAATGCAAAAACCCTTGACGGGTTAAAAGTTTCTGACGCAGCACTTTATCTTATGCTCTAAGAATTTTAAATATGGAACTTAAAAATACTGATATCAAATTTTGAGTGACGTTATGCAATTTCTTAAAAAATATATTTGTATTTATTTCATCATTTTATTTTTGTTTTATTTATAATCGCATGTGCAAAAGTTATGTTCAACATGAAAAGCTGCATAAAATTTTATTCGCTGTTGCTTTATCATTTACATCTCTCATAAATTCAAAATATGAGTTTTAAAAGATATGATATAAAATTTAAGTGACGCCTTGATGTGACTTTAAAAGGTTTGTTTTAAAATTCAATTTAAATTATTTTTGACTTGGTTAAAATATTTTTTTACATCTACACAATACTTTTAATTTTCCAATTCACTGTTAAATATATCACTTTCATTGAATCTATACTATGCATTGAAATGTATTTATTTCAATAAATTGATTTATCTTTTGTGTCACGCTATTAAAAATTGTGAGTAAGATTTATGTAAATAATTTATTTGCGTCAAACTATCCTTTTTCATACATTTCATGTAGTTTGGACACAATGACGCAAAGAAACCATTTACATAAATCTTACTCACAATTTTGAATAGCGTGACACAAAAGATAAATCAATTTATTGAAATAAATACATTTCAATGCATAGTATAGATTCAATGAAAGTGATATATTTAACAGTGAATTGGAAAATTAAAAGTATTGTGTAGATGTAAAAAAATATTTTAACCAAGTCAAAAATAATTTAAATTGAATTTTAAAACAAACCTTTTAAAGTCACATCAAGGCGTCACTTAAATTTTATATCATATCTTTTAAAACTCATATTTTGAATTTATGAGAGATGTAAATGATAAAGCAACAGCGAATAAAATTTTATGCAGCTTTTCATGTTGAACATAACTTTTGCACATGCGATTATAAATAAAACAAAAATAAAATGATGAAATAAATACAAATATATTTTTTAAGAAATAGCATAACGTCACTCAAAATTTGATATCAGTATTTTTAAGTTCCATATTTAAAATTCTTAGAGCATAAGATAAAGTGCTGCGTCAGAAACTTTTAACCCGTCAAGGGTTTTTGCATTGATATCATTACTTTTTTGAGGTTAGTGATAAAATGATTAAAAAAAAGATACTTATGGAATTTAATGCAGATTTAATTTTTACTATTTTATTACAATATTCCTTATAGCAGTTTGTATATAAAAACAAGTGGGTAAGTATAATCGCAGATCGCACAGAGGGTTTCATTTGATATTCCTTTAAAAACACTTTATCCTTAAATTAATAAATCCAAAATGTTAATTTATAATTATTAAATCCTTAC
The DNA here is from genome assembly GCA_963932465.1 of Maratus speciosus. Lineage (NCBI taxonomy): Eukaryota > Metazoa > Arthropoda > Arachnida > Araneae > Salticidae > Maratus > Maratus speciosus. Next base: position 657,317 of record OZ010797.1, on the reverse strand, counting down.
ATAGATGGTGCACCAATAGTTCCAATTTTCATGGGGCAGGGAACGCATTCTTTTAAACAAACCACCTTCCAATTGAAGTCACCAAAAACCAAGTTGAATAAGCCAGACCCCGTTGTGTTGTTTCACAAACAGCAGTCTCATGTCCCCTCCTTCCCCCCTTTTTCAAAATTTTTCAGACCAGTACCTAAGAATGGAACCGAAATAATTTTTTCTCTTCAGAAATTACGATAAAAAAATAGTATGCAGTACTCATAAATTTACTTTAATGCTATATAGGGTGATTATTAAGTTAATTATAACGTTTGGAATCTGTTGCATTGATGTCCGAAAGGTGGTTTCTGAGTTATGGAAGCTGGACCCACAAGGCGCCATAGAGGGGCGAAGCCCACTAGTGTCTATCATAATTATATCTGCCATGTGGACTAATTGCGATATTTAATCAAAATAGTCCCCCCCCCCTCCTCATCCCCGGAAATATAACAAATACAAAATGTGTCTTTATAAACCTATCGTCAAATAGGTTTTTATTTCTTTTTCCCTAAAAAAAAAAAAAAAAAAACATGATTTTTATATCCGTAACGTAAATAGCGGACGAAGCCCGCTAGTTCCTATCATAATATATATTTTTAATAATTTTATAATAGTCTAGTTCCATGAGTACTTGTAGTGTCAGTTACATGCTACGATTTTTGGATACCAGTATTTGATTTTCTTTTTAAATTTGTTAAGCTGTGAAACAGAACTTTACATATATTTATTTTTATTATTTAAAAAACGTTCTATCGGAGATATCTCATTAATTGAATAAGGTGAAGCAAACTTTTTGAAAAAAAGGTGGCCAACAAGCATGGCAGTTATCAGCTATGTGACTTCGTGCTAAAGTCCATTAATTTGATCTGCTTTAAAAAGATTACGGAAGATTGAATTATAGTAGAACCTGGATTAACCGAGCTTCGATTAATCGAGGTTTCTGTTAACCGAGCCGATAACAAAGTCTGATTTTTTTTCCTTTTGAATGAGCCTTAAAAATAACCACACTCTTTAGCTCACTGTCCGTGCTATACAGGCCCTTCTGCCCCCAAAAGCACTCAACTCCAAAGAAACACTGGACCCTGAGAAGTCAATAGCGAACAATGCTTTGTTTCCAGTGGCTGTGTAAACTTTCGTAATTTTTTTCAAATTGCATTTTAAAATTTACTACTGGTAGTTGATTTTCTTTTTAAATTTGTTAAGCTGTGAAACAGAACTTTACATATATTTATTTTTATTATTTAAAAAACGTTCTATATATTTTTTTAAAAGAGATGTTAAATTCGCAAGCACGGCGAGTTTTTACACACAGTTTCTATTAACCGAGATTTCCGATTCCGATTTACTAACAGTCCCAATTAGCTCGGATAATCGAGGCTGCTCTGTATAATTAAAAAATCAATGGCGATCTTACTGTAAACGGGTTTCCCTTTTACTGAGGGATTTCAAGACCGAATCAGCTGATGTTAGTTGCTGTTTCCGTGCTTGATTAAATAAGATTAGTTAAACATTTGAAAATTACCAAATATAAAAGAAACTTTTTTTTTCCTATGAGACTTTTTTAATGAGACAATTTTATCCAGATTTAACATTAAATATCTCTTAAAATAATTCTTCGATTTAAAAACTGTCTACTTCAACATTTTTATCAAACATTTCTCTATAATACTACCCATTTTAATATTTTTGTATGCAGTAATTTTCTTAATATTTGCGAAATAGACCTCTAGTCACAAGAGATTCTTTCAAAGCGGTGAAAAGCGTTAGTTTTTTCCTTTTTTTCCGAATAAGAGACAAAATGTAGTACGCAATTGCGTCAAAAGATGGCGACACCAGAATTCTGATATGCTTATTATGTAAAACTTCATTGTTATTTATAAATAAAACATTTCAACTAAATTATTTATTATAAAATAATTATTACATCACAATAGTTTTTATACAAGGAAAATAATAATTATAATAATAATAATATTATGGATGTCAGTGATTATATATTGATTGACCGGCATAATAATAAAAAATGATATTATAAAAAGAAGAGCTGAAATGAATTATTTTTTTACGTTTCTGATCGTGTGATTTATATTCAAATAATAATTATTAATGTATATTTTTTGTAAAGTGATTGAAATTAAATATATTTATAAAATTTATGGTAATATTTTTATTGTTGAAAAATTGCCAAGAAATAATCATCATCAAATTGGCGTCATTATAATTGTAATTTTATTTAACTTAATAGCAATTAAAAAATTACAAAGGAACTGAGAATAATGGTCAACTAACAGACTTAAAAAAAAAAAAAAAAAAAAAAAACTTCACACGCATCAGCGAGTATCGAACTGCCTATGTTAAGATCAGTAGACGATGGCCCTCAACCACTCAGCCGTGGGAAGACAAAATTTTTCTCCCCAAAAGTAGTTAAAAAGAAAGCATGTGTATGAATACAGTGTCATGCATTTTCGGTGAAATTTCCATAGAATGGCGAAGAAATATAGTCCGATTTTTCATGCGCATTATAAAACGAACAAGAGTCTTGCTGGAAACAAGTAAATTGTTATTTGGTTCATCTGAAACATATTTATTTGATTTTTAAAAAATCGCCCGTGTCATTTTCGAGAGAAAAAAAAATCGAATTATTTAACGAACGAGAGTTTTCCCAGAAAAAAGAAAAGTGTTATTCACCTCGCCTTAATCACATTTATATTATGTATCAATTTAAAAATAATCATTAGAACCGTTTTGGAGATTTTCAAATTAGGAACTTCCTCGATATTATACCAACGTTTTCACTTTAAAAATGACTATTTAGATCTCAAAATATACTGCACGTAGAAATGTAAAAATTTCAGTATACGATTAGACTGCAGATATAAGACTGTTCTAGAAAATTCAGAACAATAAGACGTATATCTGCTGAGTTATTAAAAGGCGGCTTTTCGCATTTTCTTTGATGTCGAGTTAGCTGTATATATGAGTTCCGCCATCTACGAATTCTATGATACGATACGATACGATTTTAACGATACGATACGATTTTAGGCTTAAGGCTGCGTCACTCGAAATACTACCGTCTTCCATGATTATCCTAATCCTAATAATATTATAAATCAGAAAGTTTGAATATGTTAGAATGAAGTCAGAATCAAAACGTATAACTATTTTTTTTTGTGTGTGTGTGTTCATTTTCCATTATATTATTTTTTTTTCCAATGTTTAAATTTTCCCTTAAGTTAATAAAATTTATATATTTATTTGTTTGTAATATATAAAATAAAAGTTATAAGAAAGAAACCTATTTTCAGACAAATGTTGCAATGGAATATTCTCTTGCGTTTATAATATTGCAGCATTTTAAAGGTAAAAAATATGAAAATTGATTTGACATTAAAGTAATAATAGTCGCAGCGATTTTAACTTTACTAAAAAAGCACCTGATCTGAAAATTTACGATTGATTGTGTTTCTGGATATTTTATAACCACTATTTCTTTCTAATAGTAATATTTGCCTTATAAATTATGAAATTAAACAAGTAAGAAAAATCATGCGTACAGCATAGATTATGAAACACTTTCTAACACTCCCTGAAAGCTTTAACGAAACTTCGTTACTTAGGGAAATAAGGTAAATAAGATAACTAAGTAAACATTTAAAAATCTGATTTCAGTAGTTACCGCCCATAGCCAAATATGTATTCCAATTCTTCAGAACAGCCCTGTATTCGATCTGTATGTTGATATATATACTATATAATGGGAAAATTTAATTTAGCAAGAAAATGCATAACAAGTTGAAATTCATCTTTCAGCAATTTATACTAATAGATGGAAACATACTTGAATACTTTTGTACAGCCCTGTAGTTTATCTAGTACCTTTATTACATGCCGCTATTTAGCTAAAATTTAATTCAAACTAAAACACGCTTAAAACTACTGAAATTACATTTCCAGAAATTATCACCCATAGAAGGCCATGTATCCAACACTTTGCGTGGCCCTGTATATCATTTTATCTATATTCTACAAATATTTCTTAGTACACTAAATTCATTTCAGCGTAAAAATGCATAACTCCTTCAAAACCCACCTTTAAGCAATTTATGCTCATACTCAGTAACCTTTACGAATTCATTTATGTAGCTCTGTATATGAACTATAGCATTTATACGCATTTTATAGTATGCATAAATATAGTGAACAAGTAGGTAAGTGTGATCACAGATCGTACAGACGGTTTCGTTTAATATTCCTTTCAAAACACTTTATCCTTTTGAAAAATCTGTTAGTTCCACATTTCGCAAACAGGGGCGCACTCTATTCTAAACAAACCTCTATCCGAACGAAACTCCGTTTTATATACTATCCGTAGATATATTAGTCGAGGGGGTCGAGCCGATAGCATCTAGATAAGTGGTCGTCCCCTGGCGGTAAAAAGTGGAACTAAAATATGTAAGGCTATGGTGCATAATATGAAAGAATGGTCAAAGGGGTGTCGGCAAAAGTTGGAAAAGTGCTCCCCGGGTGAAAAGGGCGGAGGTTAGAAAAATTGCTTAAAATATACAAGTTAGAGCCCGGAGGAGTAAATAATATAAGACTTTTTGAAATTTTTATTGTTTGCCGTGTGGTCTGACTCACTTAGGGACTCACTTAGAAAGAATTGTTTAAAATACACATGTGGGAGTCCAAAGGGTTAAATGTACGGCTTTTTCAAAATTTTATGATTTTTCGTATGATGTGTGGTGTTCAGCTATAAGTATGCAACATTTCAAGTCTCCAGCATGTATAGTTTCTTAGGACGGGCTCTGTGACAGACGGGCAGACAGACAGACAGAGGAGCAAGACGAATAGGATTTCGTCAGATGAACGAAACCCTAAAAGAGCGCATATCATAATTTAAAATGCATTTCGAGCAATCATTACTAATATACAGTAATTCAGCTACTATATAGTATCTGAAATCTTTTCACATACACCGCAAACAATTTCCCCTATACCATTATGAACGGAATTCTTTTGTGTGGCCCTGTAAATGAATAATAACTATTCTTTGCATCGTATATTCTACAGAATGTATATTTTAGTGATCTTGATAAATGCATATGAATTTTATTATGTTTGAAAGCATGTAACATCGTTTTAAACGATTTTAAACGATTTTTTCCCATGGGCCGTAATGTAACGGAAAAATTTTGATTGTCCCTGTAAATGGACTAAACATGCTAGAAACTTTATTTGAAATAAGGATCGTGCTATGGTAGAGGTCACTAACATCCAAAAATTTCAGAACGATCCGACTATATTTACGAGAGTTAGAGCGCGGACAGGCGGACAGACGGCCAGAAGGCCACACAAACCGAAGTCATAAACACTTTTCAACTTTATTGGAAAGTGTTAAAAATGCGATGATTGCTATTAGGAAACAGAGATTAAAAAATCCAAAAACACAATTACCCTAAAAACCAGTATTAGTTACGTTAGTTATATTGTGTTCCATTCATCGTTAACAGTGTTGCTTATCTAGCCGAATTCTAAATTCAAAATCTGTACCAATCTTTTTAAACAGTATTTTCACTTTATTTAATCAACGAAAGTCTGCCATTAAATAAAGTGAAAATTAGTATTAAAAATTTCTGGTATATATTTTGAATACAGAAATACGTTTAATTTTAAGCACTGGTCGTTATCAATGATACTTGAGCAACAATAGCAATGTTGGTAAAATATTGGATTTATTAATAAATTGACATAATAAAACAGTCCAATCTTGAACGCCAGATTCACCTTTGTTTATTATATAAAAACATGGAAACATTTAAAATGCTTCATTTAAAACACATTACTACATAGGTGTGATAAAATATATACAAATGTTTTCAAAAATTAAAAGCACTAGATGTTAAAATGATAAAAAGCTACTCCGAGCGCTTTCGGCTAACCTTAAGCCTTTGTCAAGGAGAAGAGAATTGACTGATAAAAACACTCGACGGCATTTTCGCCGATCCCAACCGTTATAGCAAAAATGAGAAACAGCGCATGCGTGCGGACTTAGATTGAAATTCACTTACTAGAAAACAAATATGTACAAGGTTACCAGCTTGGCGCTTTTATCATATCAGGCGTGACATTTTCATCCCATCAACAATTTTTTCAGTTGATTAGCAAAACTTTCGTTAAATGTTGTAGCAAGCCAATGGTTTATAATAAATAAAAATACCTCTAATATTAATTATATATTTTTACTCTTATTGTTTAGTTATTTTAAATCACCTGCAAAATATATTTTTAAATATTTAAAGGTAATTTGGTGAAAGTCCATGTAAAGTTTTATTAGTTTCAACAGAAGGAACCGCATATTATTTAATATAATTCATTTATTAAATACACAACTTTATTTAATATTCTATTTTCATTTGTTTTGTAATTTCCTATGTCAATTACATTATTATTTTATTTATATTGACAAACAACACTGCTTTAGAATTAGCTTCATGGGATTTTCTTAAAATATTTAATACTAACGCAATTAGGAAATTCTTTATTACTCAACAAATAAAGAGTAAAATTTTGCAAATGAGCTTATCAATGAGTAATTTAAACGGATTACTAATAAAAATGTAGCTGAAAATATATATTATTCTTTCCACACTTAATAATAAGAAGAATGATTTTCTAATTTCTTTTTTTTTTTTTTTTTTTACTTTATATATTTATTTTTTTAACATAAAGTTAAAAATATATTCCATTAAATCTTGTATGTTCTCCTGTCAAAATAGTATATTTTTAAAGAAACATTATTAATTTATTTTAAGCAGTACATATAAATTTAAATGTAATAGTTTATGATTTTTACAAATTTAATAATGCATTATTTTTTTACAATTCTATTTTACTTTATGTAATTTAACTAAATATTAAATACATTTTTTATTGAATATTATTACTATGGCCTTCCTTTTTAAATACAACTTCTTGTAACTGTTTTTTTTTCTATTATTATTCAGTTATAAGCAGTTAAAAGCTATCTATTCAGATAATTATAAAATTCTTTTAATAACTAATTTCGTTTAAATCACTGGACATAGATGGCAGCACAATAATTTTTTTCCCTTTTTGTGTGGAGGGAGGAGGGATATTATTTGATCCAACATCAATATCATTTATACTTCTTTAGTTTTTTTCAGTTAATGATTAACATGATATGATGTTTTTGTCACATTATAATTATGGTGTATGAAAATTAATAAAGAATTTATATGAAACTGTTTTTAGGGATACATTCAAATAAATAGTCTTATCTTATATTGGTTATCTTTCTCTTTTATTTCACTCCATATACAAATTGTACCTTAATATTATGTAACATCATACATTTATAAAAAATAAAAATTACTTTGTAAAGATATAAATTATTATTAGAGTTTTTTTAATTTAAAATAGAGTTCATTTTAGCTATACTATTATCAAATTAAGTTATAATACACATTAATTAGATAATTAACTATTTATAATTAATAAGTAAAACAATGTTTAGATATTAATTAGATTTAATATTTTGATACTAATTAGATTTAATATTTTGTTTTCAAATTTCAATAAATGAAATTTTACATATCAATATTTCATTGAAAATTAATGATAACTTATGATATTTATTTATAAAATATCTTCTTTAGACAATAAAGAAGATAATATTTATTATGGATTACACCGGTTTTACTTATAATGAAAATATTTACTGTTGATAATAAATAAATAAATACTATAACATTATAAAAATATCAATAATGATCAAATATTTCAGTAAACCATTTAATGATTAAAATAAATATATATATAGATTTAAATACTACATAACAGCATTTTATTTTATTTTATTTTATTTTATTTTTTACAAAATATTTTAAAATTAAGATTATAAAAATAATAATAGTTAATAAAAAAAATTATAATTATATAATTAAGATAGTATTTTAATATTTTATAGTATGTATTATAAAATATCTCTCTATAACATATCTTGTAATATTATAAATTTATTTATCTAATACAGATAATATTTATTATAAATAGTATCTCTTTTTTATTTGTATTGATACAACTATAATATTAATATCTGGTAATATTTAATTACAATACATTAATAATGATAAAAAATAAATATTATAAAATCTAACATACTATCAGTAATGCTAAAATATTTCAATAAACTATTTAAGTATCTTTATGTGAATAAACCAGGAAACAGATTTAAAATATACTATAAGTTAATATTGGAGATTTAAGTAGCTAGATTCACAAAAAAGTAAAATATCATAAGAAAATCTCAAGTCCTAAAACTTAAAACACCACTGTCAATCTAATAATAATAATATTTTTGTTGTTGCGGTTGTTAATTACCAATTTAGATTATCTGTAAATTATATCTAGAAATAGTTGCGATATTGAGAAAAATGTTAAATTATCAAACATAACAATTTATTATCTAATATAGGTGATATTGTTATTTATTTATAAATCACAGTAAAGTTAGAAGAAAAAGAGTCAAAACTGTTTAAGAAAATATTTTTATCATTTTTGACAGGAATATACGTATATTGTTTAGGTAAATTCATTATAAATTTAAAATCAAATAAGTTTACGTAAGCTCTATACTGTATCACCGTTTCACAATAACAAGACATTGAAATATTTTCGAACGCCAAAAAGTAATCGCCAATTGACATAGCAACCTCGATAACCCTGTACAAGTTTTCTAGCAAGAGAGAGTCCCCACGCATGCGCAGTTCTAATTTTTGCTATAACGGTTGGGATCGGCGAAAATGCCACTCGACGCTCGATGTTCACTGCTTACACATTGACCGGAAACTCACTTCAGGAAGCTCGCAGGTGGTCGTATCCATTAAACTGAAGGAGGGGGAAGGTAGAGAAAGCTCAATCCTCCGAGAGACCGAACTCTCCAGTAATAATAAGTAAATTAAACCAGATACGCGGAATTTGGTATGATAATACGTCATTACAACAATTTTCTGCTTGCGTTAAAATTTCCAAAGACTCTAAAATAGCACAACTATTAAAATCAGAAGCCTGGATAATGAGTTTCGCTCTATGGAAAAGGATGTCAATATCTTTAGTTTGAAACAGCCTTGAGAGGGCGGCAGCCGGTCTATTTTTATTAATATCCTGCATATGCTCTTTAACTCTTGTTTGAAATTTTCTTGTGGTCATACCAATGTAATTTAATATTTTATTTGTTTCTTTACTTCTGTATGGGATGATATAAACTCCTGACTTATTTTCCATACTAATAGGATCAACTCTTTTTTTGCACAAGATTAATTAATTTGGTGTTATCTCTAGCTATTAACGTTATACTATATTTCCTTAGGATGTATTTTAATTTTTCATATAAACGAGGAATGTAATGAACTGCCATAAATTTAACTTCTTTTTTAATAATACACGCTATTTTAGCTGGTTCTGCGGGCTTAAACTTATAAATCAATTTTTCACTAAATTTAGTGGAAAAATTAGCTATTGATTTAATTTTATCCAGTTCTTCTTGCAAGTGAGTATCAGAGCAAACTTCAAATGCACGTCTAATATAAAACCGGTAAGCTGAAGCTTTATAATGAAATGGAGAGTGGCTATTATAAGGAATTGTATTGTTTGAACGACAAGTTGAGTTTCCGGTCAATGTGTAGCAGTGAACATCGAGCGTCGAGTGTTTTTATCAGTCAATTCTCTTCTCCTTGACAAAGGCTTAAGGTTAGCCGAAAGCGCTCGGAGTAGCTTTTTATCATTTTAACATCTAGTGTTTTTAATTTTTGAAAACATTTGTATATATTTTATCACACCTATGTAGTAATGTGTTTTAAATGAAGCATTTTAAATGTTTCCATCTTTTTATATAATAAACAAAGGTGAATCTGACGTTCAAGATTGGACTGTTTTATTAAGTCAATTTATTAATGTTATTTTTCGATTCTGGATATAATTATGGAACGTGGGGATATAAAGAGAAGATTTAAGACCGAAAGACTGAGACTTGACAGGGAAATCTATAACATCAGATTTTTACAGCTATGTAAGTACAATAGAGTTACTCCAAAGTTCCTGTTGATTAATAATTTTTGCATCGACACGGAATTTACAGATTTGAAGAAAAAATTTGAAATGTGCAGTTTAAGAGCCGTTATTAGAAATAAGTTTAAAAGCATAGATTTCTTATCAAAGTGTGTCAGAGACCTATATGATGATTTGGTATGTAATTTGAACGAGAAAGATTTTGATGAATTCCTCCGTATTGTTAATGTTTATAGAGAAGTGCAGAAAATTAAAAAGGAAAGGGTTATTTATCGGAAGATTAACGGATTAAAGCGCTCTAATTGCTCAAGGCCGCCCCAGAGGATTAAACCTTTACCAGTTGAGTATATTAACCTTACAGGGCAAGAAATTGATTCAAAGTTGCATAAAGTGTTATCATTGGGGCCGAAATATTCGGTTCCAAGAAATATTAATCCAAAAATGTTAATTAGAGATTGTGAACAGATTGCTAATAGAGCACCACTTAATTATAAAGATTAAATAAGGGGTTTGCTGCATAATAGTGTTCAAAGACATATTAAGAAAACATACAATAGCAAGGATGTTAAAGATAGCACTATATATTATTTAAACAACTCAAATGTTATTCTAACTATGCCATAGAGGTCTGCACGGGCCGGAATTTCCAGGCCCGGGCCCGGCCCGAACGAAAGCTATCTTGGCCCGGCCTGACCCGGTGTAAAAATTGAAAGTTCGGCCCGAGCCCGACCCGGCCCGTTTGCATTTTTACAGTTCTCGGCCCGGCCCGTACAAAAATAACTGAAAACAGGCCCGGCCCGGCCGACACAATTTCTACAAAAAAAAAAAATCCATTTTTTCTCAACATACAATTAAGATTCTTTTAATGAATACTACATATACATTTACGGGAACATTTTACAGTATATTTTAGATTACTATGATGTTCGCAAAACAGAAAACACACAATAGTAAACATTAACGATTACTTACAGTGTTTTAGTCATCGTGTCTACAGACATTTCAAAATTCAAATAACGATTCATTAAAAGATTAATGTAGTTCAGAATAAAAGATTAAAAACATGATAACTTTTGAAGCTGTATAATAAAAAATAGATTTGTGAAAATATTTTTCTCATGTATAATGCTTTTCTCAAATCCAAAGGAGCTGCATTTCGACACATTTATGAATTCATTTCTTTTCGGAAACGCGTAAGATTGGCAAGTATTCTTATTCAGAAGCTATGTAAATGTCGTTTTTTTTTTTTTTTTTTTTTTTTTCATAGTTAAGAGCAACATATCTTTCTGGAAATACTGCCAAAGTTAGCGTTTTGAATCGAATTTCCGGAAGCGATAGTACAGGAAAGGAGAAGAACGTACAGTCACGTGACAAGAATCTCTGTTATCTCTGTAAGTAGTTTATCAAATATGGAAAAAGCTATTCGTTTCCAAATGCCTTCAATAGTCAGGCCTGTCAATTTTATACATTTATAGTTAAAAATGAGTCAGAAAATGTGTCTGAAAATTTCGCATTGTTGAGCAGTGAATATGAGAACCACCTTAAGGTATATTTCCAAAGATACTGATAGAAGTTCATTATCACTACTAATACTACAAAACATAATGACTGTCCTACACATCCTGAGATCGATTAAGACCAGTTCCGTCTCGGCACGAGTCTGCTGAAAAAAATTAAACTCGGAATCAGACATCTTGTAACTGTACGATGCCGATCTCTACGACGGACATGTAACATTTCTGTATTGATGTTATTAAACTCGCATCGGCTCGTGACGTACATTTATACGTCTCGTGAAAATCATATTCATTGAAAACGGCTCGTATTTTTTCTGCTTCGCTTGAATTCTTATATCGGGCCGATAGGCCCGATTAATTTTTTTATCGGCCCGGCCCGGCCCTGCAGGCCCGTTCAATTTTTCCGCCTCGGGCCCGTGCAGACCTCTACTATGCCATCATACCTACGGACAAGTCTAACAAACTCGCGGTTTTATCATTGGATGATTATATTGATAAAATGAAAAACTGTATTAAGGATTTAAATTGCGTTATTCAAAAGAAAGATCCTAATTCCTCTATTGATAACAAAGTGCAATATTTGGTTAAACATGGTACATGGCCCGATTATTTAAAAAAGAACTTAAAGCTAAACAAAACATCTGTAGCACCTCGTATTTATGGTAGATTGAAAGATCATAAAGCGGACTTCCCAATCAGGCCAATAGTCTCGAACTGCACCGTTCCAACATATTTTCTAGAGAAAGCATATGTACCATTTTTAACTTCTATCCTCCCCCCTTCAGAATATGTTATTAAGTCTACATTTGAACTTATTCAAATAATTAAATATATAAAGCTTAATGACAATAGCATTTTAGCCAACCTTGACATAATATCACTTTATCCTTCTATAGATGTACAAGAAGTGCAGGACTATATTATAAATTCGATCAATAACAATCAGGGATTTAGTGACAATATGAAAAATGCCGTTATATCTAGTGTAAACCTGATTACCAATGATAATGTGTTTGTGTTTAACAATATTTATTAAAAACAAACAGAGGGGGTCCCCATGGGGTCACTAATTTCTGGTTTATTGGCCGAGTTAAAACTTAGACCTTTGGAGACCAAGATTATTTCAAATTCCGTTTTTAAACCAAGTTTATGGGTCAGATTTGTCGACGACATATTAATTGTATGGGAGCATGGCCTTCCAGCACTTATGAATTTTCTTGAACATGCCAACAATAGTGACAATAAGATAAAATTCACTTTGGAATTAGAAATAAATGGAACGTTGCCGTTTTTGGATGTTTCCCTCACTAGGAATGAACTAACTCACTGCATTGATAGGACAGTTTACAGAAAATCGTGTCGTTCAAACAATACAATTCCTTATAATAGCCACTCTCCATTTCATTATAAAGCTTCAGCTTACCGGTTTTATATTAGACGTGCATTTGAAGTTTGCTCTGATACTCACCTGCAAGAAAAACTGGATAAAATTAAGACAATTGCTAATAATAATGGTTTTTCCACTAAATTTATTGAAAAATTGATTTATAAGTTTAAGCACGCAGAACCAGCTAAAATAGAGTGTATTAGTAAAAAAGAAGTTAAATTTATGGCAGTTGATTACATTCCTCGTTTATATGAAAAATTAAAATACATCCTAAGGAAATATAGTATAGCGTTAATAGCTAGATATAACACCAAATTAATTAATCTTGTGCAAAAAAGAGTTGATCCTATTAGTATGGAAAATAAGTCAGGAGTTTATATCATCCCATACAGAAGTAAAGAAACAAATAAAATATTAAATTACATTGGTATGACCACAAGAAAATTCCAAACAAGAGTTAAGCAGCATATGCAGGATATTAATAAAAATAGACCGGCTGCCGCCCTCTCAAGGCTGTTTCAAACTAAAGATATTGACATCCTTTTCAATAGAGTGAAAGTCATTATTCAGGCTTTCGATTTTAATAGTTGTGCTATTTTAGAGTCTTTGGAAATTTTAACGCAAGCAGAAAATTGTTGTAATGACGTATTATCATACCAAATTCCGCGTATCTGGTTTAATTTACTTAATATTACTGGAGAGTTTGGTCTCTCGGAGGAGTGAGCTTTCTCTACCTTCCCCCTATTCAGTTTAATGGATACGACCACCTGCGAGCTTCCTGAAGTGAGTTTCCGGTCAATGTGTAGCAGTGGACATCGAGCGTCGAGTGTTTTTATCAGTCAATTCTCTTCTCCTTGACAAAGGCTTAAGTTAGCCGAAAGCGCTCGGAGTACCTTTTTATCATTTTAACATCTAGTGTTTTTAATTTTTGAAAACATTTGTATATATTTTATCACACCTATTTAGTCATGTGTTTTAAATGAAGCATTTTAAATGTTTCCATGTTTTTATATTGGATTTACATTGGAAATATTTATAATGAAATGTCAAAATCAATTGTAACTATCTGCAACAAAATGACAATATTGCGAAAATATTTACTTTATGTTGGAAATATTAATAGTAAAATTGCAAAATATTTTTGCCAATTTACATTTTGCATATTAAAAAAAAAATATTTTGCAATTTCACTATTAATATTTCCATTATAAAGTAAATGTTTTTGCAATTTGCTTGTATCTTTTATTTTATATATTACAAACAAATAAAATGAGGAAATTTTATTAACTTCAGTGAAAATTTTAAACATAGAAAAAAAAAATAATATAATGCATAATATGAAGACAAAGGCATTTATTTAATCATCCGTTTTGACGCTGGTTTCGGCCAAACATTTTCACGCTTTCACATTTATAATATTATTAGCATTAGAATATTATCATTATTACTCGTACATAGAGATAATAACAAAACTGAGTGTTTCAAAATTTTATACCAGGGAAATATACTGTGAAAATACCAGTGTCGAATCTGAACCAAGTGGGTATTGTAAATATGCGTGCGGCACGGAAGGGTGAGACACTGTGCCTCACCCTGCTGTTCCAGTAGCCCAGTTTTCCCTCTACCGATGTAAATGTAAATCATGTTAAATGTAAATTATTCTGTTAATTATTAAATTCTTCAGTGGTTTTGTTATGGCTGTTCTCAACTGCTCTGCTCAACAAGGGCAAAACGTTTTGACACATTGACAAACTCATTTTTTAACGGAATGGTATAAAATTAGGAGGCCTGACTGTGGAAGCGATTTGGAATCGAACTGTGTTTTCCATTTTTGGAGCCATAAATTGCCTATCGAGTTATAAGCTGTTTGGATCCCGTGGCAAAGACGTTTTTCACCTTTCCTTGAGTGGTTAATCTTCTTTCCGGAGGAAATTCGGTTCAAAACACCCCCTTTGACACTATTGCAAGAAAACGGAAAATACAGTTCGATGACCTAGCTTCTGAATTACAACAGCTTATAGTTTTATGCGTTTCCGAACAAAAATGAATTAAAACTTATGTCAGAAAGATTTTTTATAAGTGTCAACTTATGTCAGCCTTTGGATTTGAGATTTGAGTTTAAATGGCCTGAAAGGGAAGATGTTTCTATAATTGACGAGGGGCAAAATGAAAAAAACTTTAAGTCTACCCGATTTCACTTGTCAAAATGATAGAGTTATTAGTTTTTCTTTTAACCATTTCAGTAGTGGTGGTATGTTTATGAAACCACTTAATATTACTTCCCAAAAGCCACACTGGCACCAGCATTTTGGAAAAATATTTTCCATTTAATATGAAAGTGAAATATAGCTCTTTTCTTATTTCCAATTAAATTTGTTGGAAAATTCCGGTGCCATTCACTTTTTCAACACTTTAGCATTGAAAATGCTTTGCCCGGAAATGGTTAAAGAAATCTTAAATGTGCTAAATTTAGATTTTTTTCATTATCTATTTTCTAAAAAGTATGTTAATAGAATTGTTTAAATATTTTTGTAAAAAACATTTCTGAAGCAAAAATATGTCAATGTCAATTCTTTTAAATTTTACAAGATTTATCATAAAAAATTGCATTACACATAAATTGAATTGTCTGCATTTTTTTTTTCAATTTACATAACAATGTATATCTCCATTGCCAGTGTATCAATCCTCCCCGGTAATGGGGAGATTTGAAACAGTAGTAACCATTCAAAATAATTGGGATATATTTTTTGAATGATTATTTTTTAAAATCAGAATATTTTTAATAAATGAATAAAAGGTCACTTTATAAGAAAACACGAAATTTTTTTTTTAAAATACCTTTCTAAGGGTTGTAAAAAAATTAGTAAAAAAAAGTGTATCATATCTCCCCTACTGACTTCAACCCTAAAATCATAATAAATTAACCTCATAACAATAATCTTATCAACAAACAGTGCGACTTATCGTCTGTAAAAGATAAGCCTGACATCAGAACAAGTTTCTCGATTTATATAACTCAGTTCATTTTCGACAAGCCAATTTTTATTTTTCTTATCATAAAAAGCAAGAATGATGCATTTGAAATCATTCTTTTTCATATTGTTTACACAAGATGGCAGCACTAACGCTATGCTGGGCTGAGATAGTGTAAAATTTGACTTTCCATAAGACTTTTAGCATTAGTTCGAAATCCGACAATTTCATTGGCTATCGGTGAACCGAACTTCTTTCCCTGAAAGGAAAAGATCCATTTTACGAGTAACAGCACTGCTACTAATTTAATCTATTGTATTTCTTGCTAATAATAACTTGATGCATTAAAAAAAGCTTATGAATTTCTCATACTGAGCACGGAATCCATTGTTATACATTTAATACCATAATATATAATTAATTATTAAATTTGATTTAATTTTCTAGTAAGAAAATTATTAACAATTCTAAAACAACATTGACTTAGTTAAATTATGATAAAATAATAAGATTGTTATAATAAGCTGCTTAGAACTTTTTTTTTTTTTTTTTTTTTTTTTTTTTTACTCAGATGTTTGCAATCAGTATTAAAGTTCTAGCAGCTTAACTAAAAATAAGTAATTGAAGTTCCATCTAGATATATAAAAATATTTTTCTATGTCAGTTTAAAAGATACTATTATTGCATTTAAATAAATATTTTATTTTAATTATATAACATTAGCTCCTAAGTGGTATTATGTAGTAAAATTTAATCACAATATTATATTTCAAATAAAAATTGTAAAGCTACTGATAATAAATTAATAAATAAAGGTAAAAACAAAAATCTCCATAATAATAATAATAATAATCGTTATTTTAAATATATATATATTGCAACTAATAGCAAAATATTTTTCATTGTTCATGTTTGATGTATATTACATTTTTATTGCAACATATATATACATATAATAAAACTTTTTGTGAATAATTATTAAATCACAGATATATATATATATATATATATATACATATATATATATAGTTAAAAAATTCCAATAGTTATTTCGAGCATTACCACAAACTGTAAACTTTAATTGAAGCACAAAATTAACTTAACCAAACCAAATAAGAACTATAATTTAACTTAATAAACAAACTTAAAGAAACACAACATAACCAACTTTAACTTAAACAAAACAACCATAAGAAACAAGGCAAATAGCTAATTAAACATGGAGACAGGTCTGCGTGACTTATGACAGGCTAATGCAGGGTTAAAACTGTTTTTAAGCATGCAACATTCCCCAGATTTACCTGTCGAGACCATATTGAAAAAACAAATGAAACAAGATTAAAGCTAAATGAAACCGACCGACCGAAATCAATCCATATCAAAAGCGATCTGTTTCCACTACATTCCGTAAACCACACGCTTCGATTAATAATATATATATATATATATTTGTTTTTGTTGCATTTTTACCATACATTCAATTATTTAAAGTATAGTAATTTACTGTCTTCAATGGTTAAATTATCATTGAAATATATATTATTAATGTAATTTATATATAAAAGATAAATAATTAATTTTTAAAGATGAATAATTTAATAATTTAATTCTGTTAATTATTTATATGTTACTGGAGTTCTAGCATAAAAGTACTTTTCATGAAAGTTTAGAAGATATTAAAATTAAGTTTTAATAAATATTCATTTTAAACATACAGTTTATATATGATAAGAATTTAGAAGTATTGAATATACAATAAAAAAATTAGAAAGCAGCTGATAAATTGATAAATATTTTTATATATGAAAGATACTTAATTTTGAGAAATGAACACTTTAACAAATTACTTCTGCTAATTCTATATATATATATATATATATAATATATATATATATATATATATATATATATATATAATATATATATATGTGACATTTTGACTGACGGCAAATAGTTGGTATTGTCGAAAAAACATGAGGGTTTCCTTTCCTAAACAACACAGGTAGCAGCCGAATGGTTTTAAAATAATAAAGAAAAATGAAGAATTAGCATAAGGCAGTCGCTTGGAACATTATTCACTTTATTTTCACACTCTCGATTAAATCTAGGGAAGATGCTCTCTCCTTCCATGGTAAAAAAGAATACTTTATTCTTTTTGTCACAATTAGTTTAAAATCACTCCATCTCTTGACAGCCGTCTAGTCTTTAATCCGTTAATATCTAACATCTATCACCCATTACGATACCGTTGCTTCCTCATTCTACTCACATAATAAACAGTATTCATCCAACATTCTACTACCTTCATCGAGCAATCACATTGAATATCCAATCTGCTACGACTGCAATCCACCACTAAAAAGCTTCTAAACTCACAGCTCCTCTACTATATGCTATATCCTTTATGCTTTATGCCATATATTCTTTATGCTTCTCTCTGGTTCCCGCCATTCGTATTTATACTCTGCTGAAACGATTGTTCTAGAAAATTCTTATATCCTCGCCCCACCTGTCTAAAGCATAAACAAATGTTAAAATCTGTAGTCGAGATTATGCAAAATAACCCTTTTTTCCCTCTTCAGACGATAAAAGAAATGAATTTATGTCTGCGAAGTTTTAATCTTTGAAATATTTTAATTACACCTGGATATTTTAAATAAAAGAATAAATTGAAATAAGTAGGTTTTTTCTTTAAGACAGAATAATATTTTAGCAGTTAAATAAAGATTTAAGGGGAATACGATACAACGGGATTTAATAGCGGAATTTAATAGGAATTTAAATAATAAAAGTTTTATTAAAGAAATATAAATAATTGAGCCATTTTTAGATTTACGCAATTTGGAATAAATATGAATTAAGATCTTAGAGATTAATAGACTAGGTTTTTAATTTAATAAGCCGGTATAATATACGGACTATTACTGGAAAAGGAAAATTTACATGAAATACTTTAAACTTGGCGCAAAAATTTAAATTTTGTAATATTATCCCCCCTCCCCAAAGACTTTGTATGAAATCTGTGGTTAATTAACTACAATTTCAGACAACAGACTTGTAATAAATTTGGAAGTTGATTTTTGAATATTGAAAATTTTAGAGACGTCAGCGAAGAGATGGAAAAGTAAAATTTAGCAATGCAAGAGAAAAAAAAAATACTAAGAGCATTTAAATTTAGCTGAGAGCATTTCCCCTGTAAAAGAATACAAATAATGGTTACAACATCACTTACCATTTGTAAGTGCTAAGGAAAATATAAACACAATAATAAATAAAGAATAAGTATAAATACAATAAGAAATAAATAATAAGAAATAATAAAACTATAGTAATAAATAACAACAAATTCTTTTATCTTATGGAAATTTAGTGTATTTCCATTTCTCTTATCACAAACATATTTCCAATCAAGTAATGTTTAACACTTTATTTACTTCAAGTAGAATTTTAAGTCCCATTGGCTTAATCAGTTCGTAGGTCATAAAAGTCCTTTAGCAAAAATAGTGATACAGTCCTTAAGTAAAAAGTTCAGCTGCAATAAATATTTTTTACTAAATTTGTGACTACTCTGCCTGTTAAACTCTTTACATTATGTTTAAATACTATTTGTCATCACAATAGTAGTTTTATTTTAATAAACAAATTCCTAGTAGTTATTCAACTACCTTTTAACGTTTGTTTATCGACTACTTTTTTGAGCTCATTTTCCCATTCTAATTGGGATTCCTCATCCTTTAAAATATTTCAACTTTGTCTTAGTCAATATCATAACTTTTCACTTATAAGTCATGTTTCCTTTTTCTTTAATAAATAATGAATCTTTCAATAATAATAATAAATAATATTTTCAATTCATAATACTAATAATAAAATTCTCAATAGTATACATTAATAAAAGCAATACTAATACTTAATAACAATATTATATTCTAAGAAAATATCACAGATTGTTTACTTATTGACACGGAAAATAATGGTTGAGGATAAAAATAATACATAGCAATTAATAATTTTCTTATTTTTTACTTATATAAGAAAGTATTTTTGCCAGCCGAAACATTAAAAAAAAAAATAATAATAATTCCAAAGTCCAAATAAATTTAACTCTAAATATTTAGAAAGTGGACTCTCAACCAGTATTTCTTTACAATAATTTATCTCTCTGATACTCTTGATGAACATACGTGCATTTGATAAACTTAGAATGGTAAAATAAAGAAAATAAATAGGGATTAAAGATAATTTGTTTATGTACTTAATTTTCCATTGCTACACAATCACTACAAAATCTCATCACAATTATCAATTTTCTATGTTTATACAATAATAATAATATTATCAATTCTTACTATTTTTGTAAACAATTGGTAAAAAATGGAATAAAATAAATATAGTTTATTTTGATATAAACTTGATATAGAATTAAAAATATTTATTTTTATTTTTCAACATCAATCTGAAAATTCCCAAAATCAAATACACATCCTATGCCTGCATAGAGTGTCTACCTAATCCCAAAAACTTCCAAACACTAGTAATATCCTCGTGGCGCCCCAAGGTCATACTTGGTAATGTTGAAAACTAATGTAATAAAGACATTTAAAGAATTAAAATTTAATCTATGGTTTTTACTTTAGTTTGAGTTTGTGATGGCAATTGTGGTGGTGATGTTGGTTGTGGTTTTGTTTGTTTTATGGGTTGCTCATGAAACATTCTGAAATCATTTGGTGAAAAATAGGGTCTTAATTTAGAAACGTGTACAATAACTGAATTTAGTCCTGTCTCATAATTAAATTTATCTATTTCATAAGTTACTTCAGAAAGTTTATTTATAATTTTATATGGTCCTGAGAAAGTAGGTTCTAATTTTCGAGTATTAGGATACTTAAATTCTTCATAAATTACAGAATCTTGTATGTTTAATGGGGATTCAACAAAATTTCTATCATATAGTCTTTTACTTTTAAGATGAAATTCTTGAGTTCGCGCTTTTGCAATTTTGAGTGCTTTACTGACTGGTGGGTAATAATTTTGTTTTAAAGGAGATTGATAGGGTAATTGACCATAAAATAAGTAGGCAGGTGGGAATTTAGTTATGGAATGTGGGGTATTATTGTATTCTTGGATGACTTGGTCTAATAATCTTGTCCAAGGTATTTTAGAAGAAGTGGAATTGACTTTACATTTAAGCCTGGTAACTATTGTCTGATTAACGCGCTCTACCTTCCCATTGGTCTGTGGATGGTGTGATGATGTAAAACGTTGTTGAACATGATGTTTTCTGAGGAATTTCTTGAATCTTGGAGACCTAAAAGCTTTGTGTCTATCACTCAGTATTTTTTGAGGTGTTTGAACATTAAAAATTTGCTTTAAACAGTTTGTATATGCTTCAGTAGTAACATTTTTAGAAGGAAAAGCCCAAACAAATCTAGTTGCGTGATCTATTATTATGTGTAAGAATTTTTTTGTTGAGTTGTAATAGTTAAATCCACCCACAGTATCAATAGAAAGACATTCAAAAGGTTGATCTGTGGCTGGCATAGCTTGTAACAAGCCAAATCTTTTTTGTTTTGGTTTTTTATTCTTTTGACAGGTGTCGCAATGTTTAACAAATTGTGTTATGTCTATAGTCATATTAGGCCAATAATAGTTAGGGGATATTAAGTTAAGCATTTTTTGGATTCCTAAATGTCCAAAATTATCATGAGCAATGTGAAGTAATTTTTTCCTTAATGACATTGGTACAACTATTTTTTTGAATCCCTTTCTCTGAATTATAATAATCCCATTTTCTTTTTTATATTTCTTATCACAGACATTATCCTTGTTTTGCATCTCTATGATTTCTTTTCTGTCCAACAATAAACTTACATGTTGATTGAAGTAAGCAACAGGATTTCGAGACAACATGTCTGCTTCGACATTTGTTGAACCCCTCTCATACTTAATCTCGTAATCAAACATGCTAAGTTTAAGTGACCACCTAAAAAGTCTACCTCTTAAGTTCTTAACGCTCTTCAACCATACTAGAGATGCGTGATCGGTATGGATTGTAAATTTGACTCCATGGAAATAATGATAGAATTTATCAAGAGTATCTATAATTGCTAAACACTCTAACTCGGTTATAAAATAGTTTTGCTCATAACTCTTCAAAATTCTAGAATGGTAAGCAATAGGATGCAAGAAATTATCTTTATCAGGTTGTTTTAGAACTGCACCCACCGCTACCTGAGAGGCGTCTACAAACATGTGGAGGGGCAATTTTGGGTCATAAATTTTGAGGATTGGTTTTGCAATTAAGGCTTTTTTTAGTTTTTCAAAAGAGTCCTGACATTCTGAGTTCCATTCCCATATTGTGTTTTTTCTAAGTAATTTATTAAGTGGGTATCTAATTTCAGCATATTTGTCTATGAATTTATGGTATACATTAATAGAACCTAAAAATCGTTGTAATTCTTTAACATTAGAGGGGGGTATTAATTTTTGAATGGTCTCAATATTTGCATTAGCTGGAGTTAAAGTCCCATTGGTGACTTCGTAGCCCAAGAAATTAATTTTATTTTGGCTTAATTTACATTTAGAAAGTTTAAGTTTAATATTTTCTAATTTACAGATTTCAAAGATTTGACTTAAGTGTTTTAAGTGTTCTTCTAGAGAGGAGGAGAATATTATAATATCATCAAAATAGTGACACGCGAAATCTATTTTATATTTGTTAAGGATCCTTCTAATAGTTCTATTGAATATTGGGGGGCCTGTTTTTATACCGAACGGAAGAACTAGCCATTCAAAGAGGCCAAAGTTGCTAGCAAAAGCTAATTTTTCGGTATCAGCTGGATGTATTGGTATGTGCCAGTAGCCAGAGGCTAAGTCTAAAGTTGAAAAGTACTGAGCACTACTCAATTTGTCTAAAATGTCATCGATACGGGGCAAGGGTTCTGCATCACTTTTAATTATTGAATTTAGTTTCCTGTAGTCTATACATAATCGGGTCTTTTTACCTTCTTCTTTTTTCATAGCTAAAGTGATAGGGGCAGAATATGGGCTATTACTTTCTTTTATGAGTCCAGCCTCTAATAAAGATTGGATTTGATTTTTTATTTCTTTTTCTTCTAAGGGGGAAGTTCTGTAGGGCCTCAAAGATACAGGTAGGTCAGATTTTAGAAGAACGCGTTGTGGCTCAATATTAATCCTACCCACATCATATTTATGTTTTGCAAAAATATCCCTATAATTTTGAACTATCTCCCTTAAATCATCATTTTGAATTAAATTTAAATCCCCAATTAAATCTGAATCAGAATTATTAACATCGCGAAAATTTTGAGAAGTTATGAACTGTCCATAATCAGGTTGCACATTATAATCATTTCTATCATTCTCAAAAAAGTCCTGAGTAGTCATATAATTTTCACAACTAGATGGTAATTCGTTATCATTCTTACATAAATTCAAAGTTTCACTACTCTCATTAGCGATTATTACATTATCATCATTATATAAATTCAAATTCTCATCACAATCAATTGTTACCAAATCATTCTCTTGTTGTACTTTATTCATATCCACAGTATGAAAATGAAGAGATTTCTCATTATGTATGGATATACTCTTATTTATAATTTTTCTTCCTTGTTTTACAGTACAATTTCTACAATCTATAGTTAAATTAAATTTAGAACATTCCCTTAAACCCAAAATAGCATACTCCAAATTAGTATTACACACTAAAAAGTTAACACATTTGGTAATTTTACCCACTTTTAGAGAAATTTTACATTTTTGATTTATTTTTAACACCCCTTTTGCCTGACCAATAATAACTGTAGGTATAGTTTCAATTTTAGCATTTAGTTCTTTAACAAATTTGAGGGGTAATATTGCCGTAGTGGATCCAGTGTCCACTATACATGGTAAATTATAACTATTGGTACATCCATACACAATTAATTGTCAAATATTAGGAATAGTAGGTGGTGAATTAGTAGGAAGAGTATCAGAGCATGTTGTATCATTTCTAAATAAACACTCTTGTTCCCAATGATATGCATTATTTACACCTTTATTTGTACATATTCTACATGGTCTAGAAGGATATGGTTTCTGAAAGTAATTATTTTGAAAATTTCTAGACCCCTGATTTTGATACTGTCTTTGTGGAATCCAATTCCTAGGTGCATTATTGGCCCTATTTGGCTGAAAATTAGGTCTACTTGGTTGAGTCCAAGGCCTAGGTGGTTGAAATTGTTGAAAATTTTGTCTAACTGGTTGTTGATTTACTGTTTGGCTTGAAATTTGAGGAGTGGAAACTTCAACAAATTGCTTAACAAGCCGGTACCATTCAGTGGTACTATTTGGAGGTTTTACATTAATATTATTTCTATACTCTGGTTTTAATCCATCTGTCAACCCTTGTATTAGAAGAGTCTCACAAAGATGGAGTTTCCTCCCAATTCCTACTTTTTTGTGAAAATAATCTTCTAAATTATCTAATTTATCTAATTTTAGAGTTGAGAAATCTGAAAAATTTGGAACATTTAGTTCAATGAATTTTTCTATCAAGATTTTTGAAATCTGTTCATAACTAGTACAATTAACACAATCATTGATATAGACTTTTAGTGCTTCACCCTTTAAATACTGTGGAATAGATTTAAATTTCCACTCTAAATCTTTATTTTCTCTAATACTCATATCATCATAATAATTTAACCAAGCCTGGATTTCCATTCCAGTACTAGGATCAAACTCAATTAATTTAGGTTCAGCCATTTATCAGTATTCATTAAAATAAAAGAAGCACTTCTATTCTCTTTAATACAACCTGACCTTAACAACATTTAAACTAATAGAGTTTCAGTTTTCATAATAGATTAAGTACTCTTTCTGACTTTAATAATAAGTAAATAATTCTCATGTCTTCATAATAAACTTTACAATAAATAAATAAATAAATAAATAAATAAATAAATACTCTTCACGAAATAATAAATAAACCTCATAAATAAATAATAAATAAATCTCATAAATAAATAATTCTCATACTTAATAATAAATAAATCTCAATAAATAACAAACAATAACAAAAATAATAATATAAGAGGTGTAAAAATATTTTGAAAAGAACTCACTCCAGTCATCTTGTCTCACAATCACCAGCACTATACATTGCTATTCACATTAGCGATGTAAATTTTTAACTTTCCGGCACTGATCTTTAGTAACTATCACAAGCTATCGTGTACCAGTAACACTACACATTCGTAATTTTGGAGACACACTCGTTTTTATTGCCGTCACTTCTAAATCCTGTCGGACTTTTCTTTTCTCTGTGACATTTTGACTGACGGCAAATAGTTGGTATTGTCGAAAAAACATGAGGGTTTCCTTTCCTAAACAACACAGGTAGCAGCCGAATGGTTTTAAAATAATAAAGAAAAATGAAGAATTAGCATAAGGCAGTCGCTTGGAACATTATTCACTTTATTTTCACACTCTCGATTAAATCTAGGGAAGATGCTCTCTCCTTCCATGGTAAAAAAGAATACTTTATTCTTTTTGTCACAATTAGTTTAAAATCACTCCATCTCTTGACAGCCGTCTAGTCTTTAATCCGTTAATATCTAACATCTATCACCCATTACGATACCGTTGCTTCCTCATTCTACTCACATAATAAACAGTATTCATCCAACATTCTACTACCTTCATCGAGCAATCACATTGAATATCCAATCTGCTACGACTGCAATCCACCACTAAAAAGCTTCTAAACTCACAGCTCCTCTACTATATGCTATATCCTTTATGCTTTATGCCATATATTCTTTATGCTTCTCTCTGGTTCCCGCCATTCGTATTTATACTCTGCTGAAACGATTGTTCTAGAAAATTCTTATATCCTCGCCCCACCTGTCTAAAGCATAAACAAATGTTAAAATCTGTAGTCGAGATTATGCAAAATAACCCTTTTTTCCCTCTTCAGACGATAAAAGAAATGAATTTATGTCTGCGAAGTTTTAATCTTTGAAATATTTTAATTACACCTGGATATTTTAAATAAAAGAATAAATTGAAATAAGTAGGTTTTTTCTTTAAGACAGAATAATATTTTAGCAGTTAAATAAAGATTTAAGGGGAATACGATACAACGGGATTTAATAGCGGAATTTAATAGGAATTTAAATAATAAAAGTTTTATTAAAGAAATATAAATAATTGAGCCATTTTTAGATTTACGCAATTTGGAATAAATATGAATTAAGATCTTAGAGATTAATAGACTAGGTTTTTAATTTAATAAGCCGGTATAATATACGGACTATTACTGGAAAAGGAAAATTTACATGAAATACTTTAAACTTGGCGCAAAAATTTAAATTTTGTAATATATATATATATATATATATATATATATATATATATATATATATAAACTTAGTAAAGTTCCAACAAAAATATTTTTAATGTAAGGTAAGATTATATTATTATTACATTATTATTAAAAATAGATTAAATTAATTTTTTTATTTAATTATTTAAATTTATTTTAAAAAAATCTAATTGACAATTTTTTTTTTTTTTTTTCAAAGGAACTGGCGATAAAGGCCAACTGATTTTAACTAACTGACTTAAGGGTGTTCTCAAATCCAAAAAAGCAACTTTCTGATATAAGTTTTAATTTATTTTTGTTCGAAAATGCATGCAAGTAGCTGGTGTTGTTGTTCAGAAACTATGTAATTGTGCTGTTTTTTCCATTTTTTTTTTTTGCAAACGCAATAGGTCTTTCAGAAAATAGTATCAAAGTGGGCGTTTTGAACCGAATTTCCGCTCCATGGAAGAAAAAGCACTGAGGAGCGGGCGAAAAACGTGTTTGTCACGTGATCAAAATCGCTTATATTTCAATAGGTAATGAATTGATCAAAAATGGAAAATGCAGTTCAATTCCAAATCGCTTCCATGGCCAGGCTTTCCAATTTTATACCTTTTCGTTAAAAAATGAATTTGTAAATGTGTTAAAACGTTTTGCGCTTGTTGAGCAGAGCAATTAAGAACAGCTTTAAGAAAATATTATTATTACTCTTTAATTATTAAAGAAATATATTTATTAGAAAAATACCGTATAAGTCATATGAATTTTAAAATTTAATTCAATTATCTGTATAACATTTACAATTTAAAAAAATAGTAATCTAAATAACAGATAAATTTAAAATGATCAGAACTTTATAAAAAACTAACATGAAAATACTTTTAATGTAAGCTTAGGAGATTTATTATTGCATTTTAATAAATGTTTACTTTAATTACTAAAAAATAGATTAAATGAATTTTATAATTTAATTATTTAAATATATTTTTAAAAAATCTAATTGACAAAAAAAATTACAACTGAACTCGTAATAAAGATCAACTGATTTTAACTGACTTAAGAAAATATTATTATTACTCTTTAATTATTAAAGAAATTTATTTATTAGAAAAATACCCTATAAGTAATATGAATTTTAAAATATAATTATCTGTATAATGTTTACGATAAAAAATTTTCAAAGCAACCTAAGTAACAGATAAATTTAAAAGGATCAGAACTTTATTAAGTTCTAACATGAAAATACTTTTAATGTAAGCCTAGGAAATTTATTATTGCATTTTAATAAATGTTTACTTTAATTATTAAAAAATAGATTAACTGATTTTTTTAATTTTATTTAATTTATTTTTAAAAATCTAATTGATAAAAAAAAAATTACAAAAGAACTGGTAATAAAGATCGACTGATTTTAACTAACTGACTTAATAAAAATCAAAACAAAACTCCAAAAAAGTGCAAACGCCAGCGAAAGGACAGAACACGCAACTTTAGATTACAAATGCAAAATCATAACCAGCCCTAGTCTTGACCACTGTGCTAGATCATTCATGCGCTTTGAGATACCAAAATACGATGTGCGGGCTTTACACAGTATTTTACTCTTGCACGTCCTTTCAGGGAAAAAAGTTCCGTTCAATTTCATTGGCTATCGGTGAAGCGATAGCCAATGAAATCGCAGGATTTCACACTAATGCTAAAAGTCTTATGGAAAGTCAAATTTCGCGAGCGAGCAACTGTAAAAAACCAGCATAAAACAGAAAAAGAACCTCTCTCAAGTAAACTAATTTAAAGGAAGACCTAAAAAAAAAAAGATGAAAGAAATCATTAATTTTTCTTCAAAAATCTGCGATTTCTCTTTTAAATTTTGTATGTGTAAATAACAGAATTGCCGGGTTTTGCCCAAGGAAAAAAAAAAAAAAAAAAAAAAAAAAAAAAAAAGAGTTGGCCGGCCGTTTTTTGGTTTGTTTTATTTTAACCACTTAAAAGAAAAGCCGGCTTTAAGTGGGGAAAAAAAGGCTGTTACTAAAAAGCATGTGGTTTACAGCCATATCACATTAAATTTACATTAATTTATTTTTGGTGAACTCATAAATGTTTTATTTACTAAAGAGTTCGTAAGCTTCTATTAAATATACTAACTACGAAATAAATCACGTTTTTACGGCCAATAGAAAAATAACCATGAAGGCAATATATCTGAAAGATATACAATCGGACCTCTGTTTAACGAAGTCGGTAAATCCCGAAAAAAAGTTCGTTATGTGGAAAATTCGTTAAATAGAGATGAACCTTTTTAAATACTTTAAACAACACAAAACAAATTTTTAATTCATAAACACTAAATATTATTTAAAAACTTATCTAATCACACTTTTTTTTTGTAAATCATATTTATTTATTTTTTATTATTATTCATTTTACCCATCAAAAAGAAATCTGTAAGGACAACAAGAATTTTAAAAATATTGTCGGGAAATACACTGTATTTTCAATTTTAAGAAAATATTTACATTAAAATTAATGAGTTTTATAGACATTATCGTATTTATTATAACAAGTAATTTTAAGCATTGTATTACTACATGCGTCCTTAAATTTAATTACTGAAGCTTTTTTACTACAGAACAGCCCTTTTGAGTGTGAAAAGGGGGATATTGAAAGTTTGCATTTCCTGGATGAAATGCAAAGAATGGCAGGGATTTTACTGCTCTCGTTGAGTTAGGCACCTGGTAAAAATAATTCAAGGTTATTGAGCATTATAAAATGTGCGAAAGAAAGAATAAGTTTGAAGTGTACAGAAATATTTTGAGAAACAGGGAGGAAAAAAAAAATTATATCAGAAGAAAAAGTTCGTTAAATAGAGAATACACTTCGTTATTTGGAGGTTATTTTACGAAGAAATTCGCAAAATGTGGTTGGTTCCGAAGAAAAGTTCGCAAAATAGAGAAATTTGCAAAATAGAGGTTCGTTAAATAGAGGTCCGACTGTATATACAACACATTGAGCATGTTGTATCGAAAGTCTGTCGCATAACTCAGATATATTATTCATTTTAAAAGATTATGCATAATTAGTGACAACCCACACCTCAAAAAATAAAAAATAAATTTTACTTCAAAAAGAAAAAAACATTTTTTTTTTTTAAATATTAAAAGCAAAATAATTTGTATGTATTATTTAAATTACATTAGAGCTTCGAATATCCGAGTTAATATGAAACCAACTCACCTAGGATGAAAAAAACAACAACTACAAAACAAAAAAAAACTGGTAAATAACATTTGACAACACTGATAAACAACACCGATTATTTTCTTCAACACGAAAACGAAAGATTTGACATTTTCTCTGTTTTCTCAATCTGAAGTTAGATGGCAGCACTGGTAAACATAAGAGCAGAATAAGAAATGTCTTATATGTATTTCCTTTTGGGATCAAGTCCTGATCATAGAATAACGTGCTGAACCTTTCTAGTTCCATGGGCCTGATCAAGCTTAAGAGAGGCCCCCGGCAGGGCCTGCTATACATACATGGCCCACCCTTTTATACTTTCACAAAAATTGAAACAATTTCGATGCCTTAAAATACTGATTCGAATACCTATTTGGATAAATATGGTATTTTGCAGGGCCGAAACTAGCCTTTTTGGCGCCCCCCCCCCCCCCCCCTCCACCACAAAGTAAATTTACAAAAAAGAATTTTACTAAATATCTAACAGACAACTTATTTTTAAATTTAAAATATATAAAACTGAACTACGTAATCAGCTTTGTCAAACATTGATCCATTAAAATCTTTGAAAAATTATTTGAAAAGTTATTGAAAAGAATTGCATTTTAATCTTTTTAAACTTTTCTTTTTTGCATAGTCTAAATGAGGTCGATATCTAAAAAAGAAAGGTTTTACTAAGAATTTTACTCTGTGGATTCCCCTTCCCGTTGTCCTGGGCAGCCAGCGCCCATGGCAAGACGGAAAAAAAAAGAAAGAAAAGAAGCTCAACACTGTTCAGCGGAAAAAAAAACAAACAGCTTTCATGGAATTTTTTTATCTAGAAGAAAAATCAGACTGGGGGGTCACTTCTCCCTTGGTAGTTATCCGTAGTGGACAGTCGGGTGTCCCACAATAGAGACTGACCTTGAAAAACGGTAATGATTCTCCTCACAGGAAGTGATTTAAAAGATAGAAAGCAAACGCATAGGCATGATACTTTGAAATTTTGTATTGTAATGAATCTTTTTATCTATTTGTAAAGTTTAATGCATTTGGTTCAGTTTTCCTTTTAAATTTTCCAGCTGCGAGACATTTTTATACAAATTTCATAATATATATATATATATACATTCTTGTGTCAAACGTCAAACAAAATCTTCATTTTGGCGCCCCTTCACCTCCTGTTAAAGCGGCGCCCGGGGCACGTGCCCCCTCTGCCCCCCCCCTAGTTTCGGCCCTGGTATTTTGTGTTTAACCCTTAAATGCCTAATTTTTCAAAAATTGAGGGGGCCGAAAAAATTTTTCGTGTTAAAAGAATTTCGCGTTAAAAGATTCGTAAAACAAAGGACAAAACCCACAAATATTTTCGACTTCGTAAAATTTTATTTCGATTCCTATCAAACTACTTATAGGTTGCATCCATTAGGAAAAAACAGGTAAAAAAAAATATTGTTTTTTTTTGGGGGGGGGGGGTGGGGGGTGGGAAATCGGATATCTTTTGTTTGTGTCTTTTTCAGCATTCTGAGATGTAGCTTGCTTGAATCAAATAAGCAAAGCTGTCTCTAAATCTTCGTGCTTAGCGGTTCTCATATGTTTTCTCTCTGCGCTCAAACATTAACGTAATGGGATCCCTGTTTTTTTTTTATTATCGTTGAAAAAGTAGAATTGGTCATGCCAAACTTTTTGCAGATTTCTGTTTTCGTCCTTCTTTAGCAGCTTCATCTTCATTTGAAGTGAAATGACACTTTGTTTTTGCACCGATTTCTCAGCCATTGCACTCATAAAACATAAGTTAATTTACAAAAACATACGAAATTCACTGATTTTCACCCAAAATTCAATGGTTTGAACACAAAATTCAGCAATTTCAACTCAAACTAACTAGATCGAAAGCAATTTTTTTTTCGTGTTAAGCAATTTTTGTTTCGTGTTAAAAGAAAAAAAAAAAAAAAAGTATGAAATTGCATAGTATACTGTCCGGACCGCTATATTATTTCGTGTTAACTGATTTTTTCATGTTAAGCTTTTTCGTGTTGAACGCATTTCACTGTATCACAAAGTTCTAGATTAAAGTGGCGATTCAAAGACGACATCGAGCGCGCGACTTCAAAACAATTCTCATTCACAAATGAGAATTGTTCTTGAGTTATTCGAGAATGGAGAACAGACTTTGAGTTGTTGAAATGAAATCATGCACTCCTATTGTTTAAACTCTCCTCTAGGAATCAACTCGCAGAATAAAGGTCCAAATTCAAATCCAAATTCCTTATTTTCTGACTCATTTTTAAATTCATTTTGGCTCTCAAACGCATCCCATTGGCAGGTTCTCTTATTCAGAACGATTTTTCGACAGAGGCAGAATATATTTCAAAAAATGCTGTCAAAGTGGGCGTTTTGAACAGAATGTTCCCGTGCTCGAAACGGAAAAAAGGGTCGTACTGAGAAAATAATTGTTTATAAGTGAAGTTTTAACGTATGGAACGAAAAATAAATGACACAGGGCGCTTATAAATCTCTTCCAAAAATCACGTCAGTTAGTTTCATGTTTTTACTTTTAAGAATGAGTCTGAAAATGTTGCAGAAAATTTCGAGTTGTTGAGAGTGGAAAAATATTTTTTTTTTTTTTTTAATATCGCCTCAAAACCAAAAGGACAACTTTCTGACATAAGTTTTAATTTATTTTTGTTCGGAAATGCATGAAACTAGCTGGTGTTGTTGTTCAGAAACTAGGTCATCGAGCTGTTTTTTCCTTTTTCTTGTAAGCACAATAGATCTTTCCGAAAATACTGTCAAAGTTGGCATTTTGAACCGAACTTCCGAACGAAAGAAGAAAATCCAGTCAGTAGGGGGGAAAGAAATCCCATGTCACGTGATCAAAATCGCTTTTAACTCAATAGGTAATGGGTTGATCCAAAAATGGAAAAAACAGTTCGATTCCAAATCGCTTCCATGGCCAGGCTTTTCAATTTTATACCTTTCCGTTCAAAAATGAATTTGTAAATGTGTCAAACCGTTTTGCGCTTGTTGAGCAGAGCAGTTGAGAGCAGCCTTAAATCGAAAAAATATTTGTCCACCCTCATCATCTCGAAATTTTCTGAGACATTTTCAGACTCATTTTTTAAAGTAAAAACATGAAACTGGCTGAGGTAATTTTTGAAGAGATGTAGAAGAGGCCGTGTGATTTAATTTTTTCGCTCCATTCATTAGGATTTGACTTTTAAACAATTATTTTGTCAGTAGGACCCTTTTTTCATTCCCATATCTCCCGCTTTGGAAAATTCGGTTCAAAACGCCCCCTTTGACAGCATTTTTTACAATAGTTTCTTACATTTATCCAAATATCGACAACCACGGCCCATTATGTACTTTCTAAATAAGAGAATTTACCAGTTGGATGCGTTTGAGAGCAAAAATGAATCAGAAAATAAGCAGTTTGGATCGGAATACACCCTTTAAGGGGATAGAAGACAACATGGGTCTTTGATACTCATGTAGGAATGTATAGAATATAAGTTGTTGCCCGTTTCCTTCTTATCGGAATCGACGCAGAGGTCCATTTTAGGTAGCTTTCATTACAAAAAGCTACCTATTGCAGCCGTTCGGAGGAAAGCGATTTCAAAAAATTTTGGTATATTTTCATCGATCATGACCCCCAGACCTCGAAACCACCCTCCGTTCAAAATTGATATATATATATATATATCAATATATATATATATATATATATATATATATATATATATCTGACCTTTGTCATACTGTAACTCTCGTATTTATGAACCGATTTGGATGTAATTCGGTGTGTACATAGTACATACCAATGTCTCGATCGAGTTCGTTGGCCAGCTTCATCCGCCATTTTGTTTCAAAATGGCAGCCATTTAAAAATTTTTAAAAAAATTAAAATTTGAAATGTTGTACCAAAATATTGAAAAAGGAAAAATATTTTTTCTTATGTATTTGACCTTTATACAAAGACTCCGGAGCAGTTTTTCTTTCGTCTATATCTTAAAAAATGGCTGAGTTATAGCATTTTGAATTTCTAGCATGGCTGACATTTTGAAACGTCCTGAATTTTGTCACGCGATAAAAGGCGTATTTATGAACCGATTTGGATGTAACTTCGTTTATACATAGTACATACCAATGTCTCGACCGAGTTCGTTGGCCAGCTTCATCCGCCATCTTGTTTAAAAATTGCGGCCATTTAAATTTTTAAGAAAAATTTAAATTTGAAATGTGGTACCAATGAAATGAAAATTGAAAAAATATTTTTTCTTATGTGTTTGACCTTGATAAAAAGATTCGGGAGCAGTTTTTGTTTCGTCTATATCTTAAAAAATGGCTGAGTTATAGCATTTTAAATTTCTAGCGTGGATGACATTTTGAAACGTCCTGATTTTTGTCACGTGATAACAGGCGTATTTATGAACCGATTTGGATATACCTTGGCGTGTACATAGTACATACAAATATCTCGACCGAGTTCGTTGGCCAGCTTCATCCGCCATCTAGTTTCAAAATGGCAGCCATTTACAAAAAAATTTAAAAATTTAAAATTTAAAATGAGATACCAAAAATTAGAAAATTAAAAAGATTTTTTTTCGTATGTGTTTTACCTTAATACAAAGATTCCGGAACAGGTTTTGTTTCGTCTATATCTAAAAAAATGGCTGAGTTATAGCATTTTAAATTCTATTGTGGCTGACATTTTAAAACGACCTGATTTTTATCACGCGATAACAGGCGTATTTATGAACCGATTTGGATGTAACTTGGTCTGTCTCTGTACATTAGTACATACCAATGTCTCAACCGAGTTCGTTGGCCAGCATCACTCGCCATCTTGTTTCAAAAGGGTTGCCATATTAAATTAAAAAAAAATTTAATTATAAAAATTTAATTTAAGGTATTAAAAAATTGGAAAATGAAAAAGATTTTTTTTTTATGTGTTTGGCTTGATACAAAGATTCTGGAGCAGTTTTTGTTTCTGAAAATTTGTTCTTTTGTTTATATCTTAAAAAATGGTTGAATTATAGCACTTTGAATTTCTGGTATGGCTAACACTTTGAAACGATCTTGTATTTGTCACGCGATAACACACGTATTCGCCTATTTCTATGTAAGAAGGCATGTGGATAGTGTACATCAGTACCTCGACCAAGTTCGCTGGCCAGCTTCATCAGCCATCTTCTTTCAAAATGGCGGCCATCAAATAAAAAAAAATTATATTTAAAGTGAGGTGCAAAAAAATTAGAAATTGAAAAAGATTTCTTTCTTAAGTATTTGACCTTGATATAAGGATTCAGGAGCATTTTTGTTTGTCTTTATCTTAAAAAATGGCTCAGATATAGCAGTTTCAATTTCTAATGTGGGTGACATTTTGAAAAATCTGATTTTTTGCCTGCGACAGCACTCGTATATATCAACCGATTCCGATGTGAGTGAGCATGTGCACAGCAATTACTAAGGTCTCGACCAAGTTCACTGGTTAGCCTCATCCACCATGTTGTCTTAAAATGACAGGCACTTTAAGAAATCGCCGAATTTGGCAGCCAAATATAAGTTACTTTGAATAAAAGCAGCTTGGAAAAGCTGACTAATTTCGCGAAATTCTCATTCATAATGACTTAGTATTGATAAAAATTAGTATTGAATCTCCTATATTCGGTTTCCACTAAATTGAGCTTCGTGTGTTTGAATAATATAAGTTGGCTTTTTTAAAATTAGGAATATGAAAGCTACCTCTTCCTCCCGGCACTGGCCGGAAGGACTTTTTTGAATACCAGTGTTTCTGAAGAAACTTTTTCGTAGTAGATTTTAAAAAAATAATACAAATGCAACTAAAAAGAAGAACTTTCTTTATTCCAGCACTGTTCTCAAATCCAAAAGTGCAACTTTATGACAGAAGTTTTAATTTATTTTTGTTCGGAAATGCGTGAAACTAGCAGGTGTTGTTCAGAAACTATGTCATCGAACTGTGTCTTCCGTTTTCCAGAAAAGAGTGTCAAACGGGGCATTTGGAACCAAATTTCCGCGCGAAAAGAAAATAACCGCGCAAGGAAGGGTGAAAAACGTGTTTGTCACATAATCCAAATCGCTTCTAACTCAATAGGTAATTTATGGATCAAAAAACGGAAAACATAGTTCGATTGCAAATCGCCTCCCTGGTCAGGCCTTCCAATTTTACATCTTTCTGCTAAAAAGTGAATTTGTAAATATGTCATAACGTTTTGCGCTTGTTGAGCAGAGCTTATTTTTTAAGTCTGTGAATGCATTTTTTTTAAAGTTTAAAATTTAATTACCCTTGTCAGACATTGAGCTATAAATTCAATGTTTTTAGGATTGTTTCTCAGTTTTAATTTACTGGAAGTTAGATAACAATTAAAAGTGATGGCTTTCTGTAAAAACCAATATGTTTATTTGTTATTCTTTAAGGACTTCCAGTTTTAAACGCATTGATTTTCTGTTAGCCAATATTAAAGTATTTGTAAAATATTTTATTTTATGAAAGTAAAATTTCGTTGGATAAAAAAAGTGATATGTAGTACTGTGATAATCACCAATTTTTTATATCACAAGTTTACCAATTTTTAAAACGATGATGCACAATTTTGTTATACACATTGCATAACATTTAGAAAAAATTTAAACGCAATAACAGAATTATTTAGTAAGTTATTTAAAAGTAACACAGCTTTGCTGTGTTCACTCAAAAGGAGTAGGTTTATAATTTTACGAATAATTTCTTGTGTAAACATTTATTGATTTATTCACACAACTGGAAAGAGGGCATCTAATTAGTTTTTATCACAGTTTTTATTCACAAAAAAATTATTTTTGTCTTATTTATGCATGTGTTCACATGTGCCCCTGGCATATTCACAACTACCCCTCCACCATGTGAACAAATTTAGGCAATTTTTAGAAGGATGATATAAGTTTAGAAATTCTTGATAAATGCATCCAAACGTTTCACCAAAAGAACAAAGTGTAAATATTCATATAAAGGAATTTTTGTTTCAATAGCTCATAACAATTTTGAGAAATAGTCAAAAATGTAAAAAATTGTTCACATGTGCCCCCTATCCCCTATATACAGTCCTCCCCACTTAATCGGGTCACGGATAATCGAATAATCCGCTTATTCCAATAGAATCTTCCAGAACCGAATTTATTCCTATTGGTTCTATGCTATTTTTCCCCGCTTAAACCAAAATACCTTTTGCGAACGTCCCCGCTTAATCGAATAACAACTGTGTGACCGATGTTTGAAAATAGGCTCGGAAAGCACATTTCAGCTGGAATTCTCTTTCACTTTTTGTCATTTTTAGTTCCGTTACGCTGAAAACAAATTTTCAGTTTTTCCTACAATGATTTCGGCCGGCCGGCAGACGTATAATGGTCAGGTCAAATGATTTCCCCACCTTGATCCCCTCACATCACTTCTTGCTGTTAACCAGGCAATGCGCCGTCACTTCGAGATGGTAATTGTGATATTTTGCATTTGCACTCATTCGAAAAATAACTCGATATTTACTCCTTTAAGATTCCACTTTAACAAACACCTTTAAACGATTTTTTTAAGGCAGTATAAGTAACGTACATTAGAAGTAGCAAAGTTTTCACCAAATTGAAACGAGCTGCATTAAGTACGATGTGAACCCTATAAATGTATGTACTGACATTAAATTAATACGTATTTACTTTATATTAGCATTTGTATTTATTTTAGTTCAAGTTATTCTATTAACGATTTGTTATGCTGTTAATGAAATATACCGTAGATGGTTCTTTTATCTTTTCATTACGCATTTAATATTACAGTTATGATTTCCCGTTTAATCAAATACCACCGCTTAATCGAATATTATTTCTGGAACCGTCAGGATTCGTTTAAACGGGGACGACTCTAAAGCTATTTCATATACACTATGACGCAAAAGTTTAGACAATGAAGAAATTCTTACATACTTTGAAAAATATTTATTCAATTTTCAAATCACTGCTTGAAATTAATGTGCTGTACATATAAACAATATTTATAACAAAGAAAAGTGGAATTGTGCATATTGCAATAAATTAAATGGTAACAAAAATAAACTGCTGTCTCAAAAGTTTAAACACAAATTAAATAAAATCGAAATAAACAATTTTTAAAACCTGGTTGCGCATCCATGCTTATGTATTACGTCATATACACGAGATTGCATGGAAGAAACTAAATCTTGCATAGTTTGTGGATCGATATCGTACCATGCATTCTCAATAGATGTCTTAAGTTCCTTTTCAGAAGAGTATTGTCTAGCGTTGCTATAAACTTTGCGACACATGATGCTCCAAAGGTTTTCTATAGGGTTAAGATCTGGGCTACATGCTGGCCAGTCGAGAACTCTTATATTATGGGAATTAAACCAAGATTTTGAATGTTTTGCAGTGTGAATTGAAGCATTGTCTTGCTGAAATTCCCACTGAGGACCCCCTAGAAGCTCAGCAAATGGCAGTAGGTTTTCTTCTAATGTCTGTGTATAATGCTGTGAAGTTTGACGACCACTGGTGAAGGTCAGAGATACTTGTCCATTATAGCAAAAGGCTGCCCAAACCATCACCGAGCCCCCTCCTTGTCTGCGACTAAAAAAACGTCGAGGTTCCTTCCGCAAGTCATGCCAATACGATAAACAACCATCTGGACCATCCAGATTCCACTTTTTTTCATCGCTAAATATGACTGACTGCCATTTCTCTCCATATGACATATGCTTTCGAGCCCACATAAGTCTTTGTAACTTATGATGTGGTTTCAGAGCTGGTTTCTTCTGCATTTTGCTATAAACGATTGTTCCTTTTTCCAAAATTCGTCTACGAATCGTATCCTTTGATACAGAGAGTCCCGATGAGCTTTGAACTCCACGTACGCTCATTTGTTGAGTACTCGCTAGTCTTTGTATCAGGCGATCCTCTCGTACATTTGTCACACGTGGCCTCCCAGACCGACATTTTGATTTATATTCGGAACCACTCGATAAAACTCGATAAATAGATTTTTTTGACCTATTAATAATAGCAGAAATTTCAGAAACGCTCTTCCCTTCACCTTTCAACTGCCAAATCCTTGAAACCTCATTCACTTGAATTTCTTTAGCTCTCGGCATGTCGACTATGAAGCGCAATCGTTTGCAGAACTTAAGTACTCCAAATTTGTGACATCATCGATTCTAAATTTGCATATGCCAGCGAATATTCAAAGAAATTTAGAATAGTGTCTAAACTTTTGCGACAAGCACATTTGAATTTTTATGAAAAAAATTAGTATCATAGCAAATAAAACGACTGTCTTTTGTACATAGCATTTTAAATCAGTTTTTGAATATATTTACAGGTTTTTGTAATTCTGACGTCATAATTCTACATTTTAAAGCTGAATGACGTCATTGTCTAAACTTTTGCGTCATAGTGTATATAAGTGATATTTTATTAACTTCTTCCTTTCATTTAAATCAGTAAAGTATGCGAATAATGAACGTATAACCATACCTCTATATCATTGCAAACGTATGAAAAGAAAAAAAGAAATTATAAAAATAAAAAATTTCTAAACACTGATGACAATATCATTAGGGGGAGGGGGAGTCGAGGAATGATAACGTATAATACCGTAAGGGGGAGAGAGAGCCCAAAATTGTGAAAAAGTTATGTATGTTACATACGTTACAAAAAGCTATAATTAAAAACATTTAAGGCTGTTCTTAACTGTTCTGCTCAACAAGCGCAAAACGTTTTGACATGTATTTATAAATTCATTTTTGAACGGAAAGATATAAAATGGGAAAGCCTGGCCATGGAAGCGATTTGGAATGGAACTGTTTTTTCCATTTTTTGATCCATCCATTACCTATTGAGTTAGAAGCGAGTTCGATCACGTGAGAAACACGTTTTTCGCCCGCTCTCGAGTGCTCTTTCTTCCTTCGCGCAGAAACTCGGTTCAAAATGTCCCCTTTGACACTCTTTTCTGAAAGATCTTGTGCGTTTGCAAAAAATTGGAAAAAGCAGTTCGATGACCTAGTTTCTGAACAACAACTCCAGCTAGTTTCATGCATTTTCGAACAAAAATAAATTAAAACTTATGTCAGAAAGTTGCTCTTTTGGTTTTGAGAACAGCCTTAAAAATGAGTGAAAATGTCTCAG
The DNA here is from genome assembly GCA_963932465.1 of Maratus speciosus. NCBI lineage: Eukaryota > Metazoa > Arthropoda > Arachnida > Araneae > Salticidae > Maratus > Maratus speciosus. The sequence goes on along the minus strand of OZ010797.1, from coordinate 617,545 downwards.
AAAATTTCGAGCTGTTCAGAGTGGAACAATATTTTTTTGAATACACCCTTCAATAAATTCTACACCTTTCAATTGCCTAAATCTAAATTTTCATGAAGTTCGCACGATTAATTTCCTAGAATTTTTTTTTAAAATGAGCCTATTTGAGGGGCTGTATCCAAATGGAAGTTCGGTACTCTTCTATTGTCTAAATGTCACTTCTATTAATGTATTATTTTTTGCCAATATCACCATTTCACTCGCTTGATATGTTTCGACTATTGACAGCTCAAATATTTTAATAAAATGAGTAAAGCATACTTTTTTCAAATTATGCTTTTCTGCACATATGGACGGCCCCTTAAACCATCATTTTGACGTTTTTAAGTGATAATTCGAAAACTACTTTATAGAAAAATTTGAAAATGACAATTTGCATAAAGTAGGTCATAATAAATATAAATCTATCAAAAAATTGTAAGTTGCAATTCATATTTTTTTCGAATGTTAATTTCATAATTCATATTATTATTTTTTTAACTTTCAGATTCAATGTATTTATGTTTGGGTTTTTTAGTATTATAACCACAACAAAATGATCACATTCGGATTATAGTTTCAGGCGATAAAGGTAAAAATATGAAAATGCAATTTAATATTACAAGCTCAAAGTTTTGAATGTTTATCATTTAAAAACTTATTATTCAAATGACGAGAAATTTCTTTTCTAGGCATCGTTTGAACCGAAGAATTAAATTATAATGTCAAAATGGGGTGTTACCATTGAAAAAAACCTAAATTGGTCTGGTTTTGATTAGTAGATGGCCCCCTTATGCCAATTTTATATACATCATTTAAAAGTAGACTTTATTTTCAATCGATTGATACTAATCACTTTCTTCTATTAAAATTAGTTGCAGAGTTAGTAGGGGGTGTTTACATTTTTTTCTACGACTGTACATCCCCTTTCTAAAAATCAATTTCTGCCTCATTGATTACTTCATGTTTGTTTATTTAGCAGGTCGCACACTGAGGCATCTCATGCAACATATTGCTCGACTTCAGGGAAAAACGTGTTTGAAACAGCTTTCTTTGTTTCAACCTGTTTCTCCTCCTAAGTTGCACTTAATCTTCCTCCTGTCGCCTCAGTGAGCGTCCTGCCTCATAAACATCTCATTTCATCGTATCAACATAAAGAAAATTTCTGAATAATATTCCAAAAGTTCGTTATAACTTTAAAAACTCATAGAAAAGGAAGAAATTATGATAAAGGAGTGCGGTTTACAGGAAAGGGCTAGGTAGTGGGATTTTTTTTTTAGCAGCCAAAAAAAAAAAAATAAATAAAATAAAATAAATAAAGTTAAAAAAATCACATGTAGAGTGCGCTGATGACCCGAAACACGACGAAGAGGACAACAGTTGTGTCGTATGATGTTCTGGAGGTCATTCTGGAGGTCATTTGTAATCGAAGAACAAATGAATGGAGCGTATTGTTGACCTGTTCATTGCGTTTCGGGTCGTCAGCACCCTTTACATGTGATATTTTATGATCCCACTATCTTATGAGCCCTTTCTTGCAAACCGCACTCCTTTATCATAATTTCTTAATTGTTTATGAGTTTTTAAAATTTTAATGAAATTTTGTCTCCCCCGGTATTTCATAATGTAATGCCGTGATTTTCTTGTGTTTATTATTATTTTTTTTATTCATAGATCTAGCACAAAAGGAAACAGTTTCATAATAATAAACACAACAATTTATTCATTCTCCTCTGAGTGGAGATACAAATGACAGATAAACAGTTTATCTTCTCTTATTTACAGTACACTTTAAAGTTTTTCACTTTCACCAGTCGAGCTGAGAACTCGCAAATTCAAGGCACCCTCTTCCACTCTCCAAAAAAGTCTGAGTTTTAACGTCATAGACCTTTTAGAACGTGACCGATCGTGGCAACACTCTTGCCTATACTACAGTTAGTCCTGTTTCTCTACTGCACGTGACTGGACGAGGTCTAAGCGCGCGACAGTATGGTCCTTGGCAGGTTTCTGTTGCGAAAAAGAACCACGCCCCAATGCACCGTCTCGTGGACCTGGACCTGTACGCGACCTGGGTTCGAGGCTAAAATTCGCCTGCTAGCGGTTTTTACTTTTAAATATTAGCCGTGTAATATGTGTTATTAATGATTATTTATTTAAAATATTGCAAAAATAATGAATTGTTGTTGAATGGTAGATGCTTAAAATCTTCTAATAAATCTAATAAATCTCGTAATAAATCTTCAAAATAGTATTCTACATCCAAGAATATTCGCTAAATAAGCCACATTTAGGTTAACCTCTTGCCTGGGGAATATATTTGAGGAAAACGTGTCAAAAAGGGAGAAAAAAAAATTTCCCTCTCTGAATAATTTGAATGAAATTTGGGAAGAACTGCAAAATTACAAAAATCCGACGAATGGCGCGAAACTGCCGAACTTTTCACAGGAAGTATCGCCATCTATCGGGAAAATGGTAAATTACATATTATGCATTGGTCGAACTGAGTTCGGGCTTCACGGAATTGAAACACGGATTTTTATCTTGTCCAAACTCAGGTCGGGCATTCCAAAATTAGCACAATTTCATTGCCCGAACTGAGTTTGAGCGTCACAGGCAAGAGGTTAAATTTTGTGCACCCAACCTGGGTCGAGGTTAAAACCTGTGAAAACTGCGGTACGGTACCTAGAATAATGGATCAAAATACCGCCAGCTTTGGGGTGTGACGTTACGTGCATGAGGTCCATTCTGAAAGGTCTATGAATTGACTGTAAAGGTGCCTGAATTTCTTATCTTTTAGATTGGAATCATATCAACATAGTCTGTACTGACGCAGCCGTTACCGAGTCACTTATTGCACTGGAGTTACAAAGTCTGTTCACGAAACGAGTCCACGTTTTTAACGTAGGGAAAACTGGCAACTTGTGGTGACGCAAACACCTGTCGAGATGCCCTCGACTGTCAGTTCAGGTGACGCTAGTTCCTCGTTACCAACTCGATGACCAGTCTTGTTGCATCGAGAAAACTGACAACTATGCCATTCCTGTAAGGATGGCATGGTGCAAACACCCATTCATGCCTTCGAATATGAATTCAGGGGAAGTGAGTCCGACGTTACCGGCAGAAATAGGGCAGGTACCTGTTCTGGGACAGAGTCGAGGAGAGAAGCACGCGTCGGTATTCTTCGCTCTGTAGCAAGGCCGCCGTATCAGGGTGAAGCAGCGGATAACTCGCAGGCGGATATCCTAACAGCGGACTAGGTTTCAAGGGAAGTCTGTTGTTGCTATTCACGAAACTGGAAAGGGCGTGATTTTGCAGGAAGGGCGAACTGTACAAGTCCAAGGGAGATTTGTAAGGCTCTTGCTGGAATTCACACGGACTAGTGCAGAAAGGCAGGCTGGTACTGGTGTAAGGGCTCGCCCCGAAAGAAGCGAAAGGCGGGATTTTGAGTTCTTGAGGCGCAGAGAGAAGTTGGCTCTCGGCCAGGCATCGTTCTAAGAAACTGTTGCACCCGGATTCCAGTAGCTTGTTCGTTTCGCAGATCGCCGGCGAAGAGTCTCTCTCGCTTTTGTCAGGGCTCGAGTGGAGTGGAGGTGACTGGCTGCTGCTCGATTTGGGAAGGAGGTCGTCTGAAGGGGTGGGGACTTTTTCGGGTTCTTCCGAAGACCATTTTTGCTCTTCCTCGTCCTTGCCGCAGAAAAAATCATCTGCCGGTTTCCTGTAAAAAAAATAAAAATAAATAATTAATAAATTGTCTTCTTTGATGGATCATACATCTCTCTGAGATTATTTAATACGATATAATATACTTTTAAATCTCAAAACTAAATGCACTAATCAAAACAAAATTTTTGTTTTATTCAGTAAAGTATCTGTATGGGACAGGGTTTGGCTTGAAGTTTGAAAAAAGAGCAGACCATGGGCCTGTCTCAGTCCAATTTTCTCACGTTAGACTGTGGGCTTGCGAGGATAAGTTTTCTCCGCAGATTTTGGTGATTAAGGGGGTATTGAAAATAATATTTTGCCACGTTCAACAACTTGAAATTTTCTGACACATTTTGAGACTCATTTTTGTAACCCTTTAAGACCGGACCCGCACGATCGTGCGGGTTAGGCATTAACTAAAAATCTACCTTCCTGGGTTATCTATTCCATAAATGCCGGAATCGAGGGATTGTGCTGGTTCACAGAAACTGTATTATGAATTTTGTCAGCAGATAGTGAATTATCAGTTACAAATTTCTGTTATATAATTTTTAAAAAATAAAACTCAAAAAGCAGTCCGGTCTTAAAGGGTTAGAAGTAAAAACATGAAACTTGCTTACGTAATTTTTGAAGAGATTTATAAGCTACTTGTGTCATTTATTTTCGTTCCATTCATTGGAACTGGATTTATAAACAATTATTTTCTCCATACGATCCTTTTTTTTTTTTTCGTTTCCAGCACTGTCGCCCCGGGAAAGTTGATTCAAAATGCTCACTTTGGCAGCCTCTTTTAAAATAGTCTTCCCTTATCAAAAAATCGACCCTTACGGCACATTCTATGGTTTCTGAACAAGACAGGCATGAAAGTGGGAAATGGGAAAAAAGGTGGAAATTTTTCCCATCTATACAATAAGACCAAACTTGTATAATTTAGATGTATTTCAATAGTTATTCATACAATAAAATGAATTATAACTGTACATATGATTGTTTGATTGCTTTTTTTTTATATAACTTTATTAAAATTATTAAAGAAAAAAAATTAAATAAAAATAAATATAAATTCATTAAATCAAAAAAAAAAAAAAAAAAAAAAAAAAATGGAAACAGTTTGCTAAAAGTATAAATCCATTCAAATGTAACGGATGAAATGTGAAGCACAGAAATTAATTTTTCAAAATAAATGTATTATTTTGAATGATTTGAATGTTTAAGAATTTACTTAAAAGAAAAAAAAATCCATGCTAAATATATGCACGCCAAATTGATCCAGAAATACATTTCCAAAAATGCATTGCTGAAATTAGCCAGAAGTGTTTTATAAATAGATTAAAATATTCTATTTCAAAATAACCTTATGGAAACTTCCTTTCCCTAGTTAAAGAACTTAATTTACATGTCTTTCAGATGCTTATAATAAAAGCTTGCCTTTGATTTGATAGTACAGCAATTCAGAAACAAACGCCAAGGATTTGAATAGACAAAATGTCTAATTATTAAGCTTTCTAGACCCCCTCCCCCCATATGCTTCTAATATTTTCTTTGCATTTTTGCATCAATCCAGAGAATGTCCAAATTTGGTGGAATTCCTCCTTTAGGAGGAACTCTTTCAAGAGAACCTGCAAATGGGATGCGTTTAAGAGTAAAAATGAATTTAAAAATGAGTCAGAAAATAAGCAGTTTGGATTAGAGTATACATCCTTAAAAAAGGTTTAGAAAAGCTGCCGAAATTGTGTTAGTAAAGAGAGTACTGCCTTTCGGTTCAGTTCTAGTTTTTGTACCATCATGTATCTTACAGAAATATGAAAATTTCAAAAATATAAATTTATTTTTAAAAATTGTATAAAAAAAACTATTAAAACCCGAAGTAAAATTAAATGATACATTTATACAATCAAACCTCTGAAAATAAAAATCTGTCCATAACGAAACATTTTCAGAGTCCTGGCAAAAACAATAAAATATTATAAGATGGTGTAACGGATGAAAAGAAATTTGTCTAAAACAGATTTCTTGTTATTCTCATTGTGATTCTCTCTTAAAAGTTTTAATTGTGATTCTAAATGCAGATTTTATCTTTTTTTATGCTTCGTAGGCATGGGTTGAAAAATTTGAGTAATTCGTAACTTAACAATAACAAAGAGTATTGGAAGAATTTAATTTGAAAATAGATGGTTAAAATTAAACGACTTTTTAGTCTCGACAAGTATTTTTTTAGCTTTGAAATAGATGAAATTCAATAGTCTTTTTTTAAGCACTGATATTCAAATAACATTTTTTGCATGTGTCAGCAAACTTAAATATGACTAAACTTATTGTTAAGGCATCTACAACATGGCCAGAAAAAGTTCAGTTAAACACCTCTTCCTTTTTAGAGCTCAATTATAAATTATACAAACTTCGTATACATACCGTATTTTATGGAAGAAACGCCGCGGCGTTTACGAGTTTAAAAGTTAATTTTTTTTCCAAGTGCGGCGTTTACGATTTTTGTTTAAATACCAACTGAGTTTCCTTAATTTAAAAATTCATAAAAATATTTAAAATCGGATTTAAATATTTTAAATAAAACTTCAGACACCTTAAGATATTAAAAACGAGGCATCCTACACTGCTCAGAAAACTGATTAAAGTTAGGTCAGTGTGACACTGTCGACAAAAGTAGCGTTCCGATGGATGCGGCGTTTACAACGGGTGCGGCGATTACGATATTTTTAAGCTTATTCAGGCCAATTTGAGAAGTGCGGCGTTTCTTCCATAAAATACGGTACTATGACCATGGGGAATTCATTTATATATTTAAAAAAAAAAAAAATTCACATTTCCGGCACAAAGGGGCAAAAATGGCACTGCAGGCTGATTGGGAGCAGTATATCAGACATAAAAAATAAAAGAGAAAAACATTTTACTAAATGGACCCGACGTTTAGAAGAAATTTTTGTCACAGAAATATTTTTTAGCAGTTACTTTTTTTTTTTTTTACTTTTACAAATTGTCTTTTGCTAAACAGTATTTCACTGCCTCTCATCAGCCTGCAGCGCCATTTTTACATTGATATAAAAAATGTAAGCTGTTTTCTTGTTTTAAATATAAAGTCATTCCCGGTGGTCTAAATAGTTTTCTTTATAATTGAGCTATGTGCAAAAATAGACCTAGAAAAGTGAATCTTACTTTTTGACACTAGAATAATATTAACACAACTTACTTTTTGAGTCTCTTGGATCCTCCGGACTCCCTGAATCCCTTGGCGAAAGGGTTGTGGTCGATCTTGAGCCTGGTGATCTTCTGGTTCTGGTACGCGGTGACGGCGATGAACTCCGTCTCCTCGAAAGTGAAGGTGCGGAACTTCTTGAAGGGCAGCTTCGAGATGTCGTCTGCCCTCACCACGTGGAAACGGGGCTGGTACTTGTGCATCGAGTTCAGGATCGTCTGCGGGAGGGAACAAAAAACACTTTTTACCATCCATTTGTTGGGGGGGGGGCACAACATTGACAAAAAAATGTACTTGTGTGCTATCTGTGCTAGGATTATACATCGCCCACAACGATAAACATCTTAAAATTATTTTAATTTGCATTTATACCTTTATAGACTGCCTTCCTATTTACATATATCCTTATATATATACTTATATACGTTCGTCTTACAACATATATCTTACAATGTCTACATGCATAATCTATATATATATTACGCTATCGTACGTGACACAGCAATCGCAATTATTTGTTAATTGTTTAATGGCAACGCATGAATGAAACGCCTCTCATTGGTTATTGAACAATATTTAATGCATGGCATACCTATAAGGGGGGTTACCATAGGGGGACCCTATTCTATCGTCAAATGCCGCCAATTTTGTGACCAACTAGGCGATATATCGCCCAATTGGGCAACCAAAATGAGTCGCCAAAAGGGACGCCAACTTGGCGATCCCTTTAATATTTCGCCAAATTCCAATAGACTTCGATTGTCCACCAATAGGGTTTACTTGCTAACAGAAAATCAACCCATTGAGATATTTTAATGCAAAAAGAAAAATAACATTAGTTTAAGGAATTATATGAATTATATTTAAGCTAGCCCAAGTAAATAGAATTATGAATAAAAGTAGCATGATACAATGCTTAGCATGCCTTCCCAAACATAAATTTTAAGGGAGACCAAACGGGTCACCAAGGGCGGCTAGTTTATATATAGAATTAACAAATAGACTCTACGACTCACTTTCAGTCAATATTGATGTAAAACAACAATAACTTAAGCAGTAGCTGCAGGGCTGACGCTGGTGATTATTAACCATTTGGAAAAATGGTTATTGTTCTCTGTCAGGGTAGGAAATTAAAAACATATCTGAAGCGTTTTATTGGTTGAATCCGCATTTTATTCGTTTTCTGATGGGTCTATATAGTAATCTGCATTTTCCCTTTACTTTCAACAGAGGTGGATACTTCTGTTGCGTCTATGACAAAAAAGTAATAAAAACTACAAAAAAAATTTAATTACTCAGAAACAAATCGAGATACAGCTTTCAAACAAATTGCATTTAAAAGTAAATTTTTTTCTGTCTACGACGGTGTAAAAAATAATAGTGTGGGATGTTAAGAAAATTAAGAATGAAATTTCATTTAAAATGGGTCCAGGAATATTAATGTTTAATCCATGGCGTATACAATGTATGACCAGCTCCGTAGAAGTTTAAAAATTTACAGTACCGAAAAATGTAATCCATGGCGTACATAATGTATGAAACTTCATTTAAAATGGGTCCAGGAATATTAATATTTAATCCATGGCTTACGTAATGTATGACCACCTCCGTAGAAGTTTAAAAATTTACAGTACCGAAAATTGTAAAACTGAAGTTTCTTTTAAAATTTGTTCATGATGGGTCGAGGAATGTTATAGTGTTATTACATGTAAAAATTGCAAGCGACAAAAATCGCCTGCGACTCGTCAGATTTCCTGAAACTTACGTATTATCCACCTGAAACTTACGTATTATCCAAGCATTTCATTCGCTGTTCGGGAAAAGGCTTTTCCATCGTCAGATTTCAAAGCATTTGATTGGCTGTTACTGGCGACTCGCTTTGTTTTTATATTCCATTCGCACCACTCTTTTTAAAATTAAATTTTAAGTATATTTCTCTTAGAAAAGTTTTCAAAGCCTATGTGAAAGATTTTTGTTTCGAAAAAGTGTTGTGAGATAGAATTAAAAAAGAGTGTCCTGTGGCAGCCCTGTAGCTGCTAAGAGTAATTGGAAAGGACAGTGGGGGGCCAATGCGGGCTCTACTTGCCACGGATTATACGAAGATATTTAACGTGCTGATATGGGTGCATGAAAGAGAGAGTCTCACTTACATGACTGTGTTTGTTGGATATGTTGTTGGTGATCTTGAGCTTGTGGAAGGAGACCTCCTTCTGCATCCACTGCTCACCCGTCGAAGGGGAGTCCGGGTGGATGTACATCCTCTTCGGCATCTCCGGGTCCGCCTTGCCCGCCACCACCCACCTGCTGTTGTGGAACTTGTAGCGGCAGTCGTCCGAGGCGACGATGTCCATCAGCAAGATGTACTTGGCCTTCTTGTCCAAACCGGACACGCGGACTTTGAAAGCGGGAAACATGCGCCTGCGGGGAGAGAAAAAGGAAGAAGTTGTACACTTTGTGATTTTTGCTGAAAAACATGTATAATACAACCACGATCTATTTTAAAGAATTTGCGGTGCTGAAAATCTTTTCTTTCAAATGAAGAAATCGTTCCGGGTAAAACATTTCAGTTTTAAGGCGGTATTCAAAATATATTTTTCCATGCTCAACAACTCGAAATTGTCTGACCTATTTTCAGACTCATTTTTAAAAGTAAAAACGTGAAACTGGCTGACGTGAGTTTTGAAGAGATGTTTACGAGCGAGCCGTGTCATTTATCTTTCGTTCTATTCAATTATAACTTGATTGATAAACAATTATTTTCTCCGTACGACCCTTTTTTCGTTTTCAAAACGATTGCTTCGGGACATTCAGTTCAAAACGTCCACTTTGACGGCTTTTTTAGGTAGATTTCGTATGAAACATGTATTACATTCTCCCCTATGTTGGAATTTCGGAAAATATTTTGCAGATCTACATCGATAATGACCCTTAGAACCCAAATCCACCCCCAGTAAAAAACTTTACGTATATAATCACTTTTTTATGGACACGACACTTCCATATTTCTGCACAAATCTCTTCTAAACTGATACATAAAATCAAGGGGCATAAAATCTCAGTCAAGTTCGTTAACGGGCAAAATCGGACCAAGGAGGTATAAATAGGGAGGAGTTTTGTGAAAAACGAAAAAAACCCCATAGCTTCTGAATTATAATACATACCGACTCAGTTTAAAGTTTTTATTACTTCTAAAAAGAGGTCCAAAAACAGATTTTTGATAAAATTAAAAATAGACTCAAGGAGCGAAAAAATAGGGTTTTGGGGAGAAAAAAATTCATAACTTCAATTCTCAAGATATCAAATCCAATTAAATTTATTATAAATTGTCTTACTATTATCTGCAAAATTTTTATTGACAACTTTTTGATAGGATAAATTCTTACCGAAAAAAAAAATTGAAACAAAAAGAGTTGAAAAATAAACAAAATACATAATTTTAAAATTCGTTTTTGCTTTCAAACGCATCCAATTGTTAGGTTCTCTTATTCAGAAACTATAAAAGTACCGTAAAGCCGTAAAGGTCGATTTTTTGATAGAGGCAAACTATATTTCAAAAAATGATGTCAAAGTGGGCATTTTGAACCGAATTTCTCGATGCGATTGTGTTGGAAACTAAAAATATTGTCCTACTGAGTTTATTAAATAAAATTTCTGGTTCAACTAAGAACATTTGACATGAAAAAGAAAAAAAAACTCGGAAGGTTGAAATACTATGAAAATACGGTACTTGTTTAATGGTTACTCAATTCCAAACTGCTTATTTTCTAACTCATTTTTAAATTCATTTTTGCTCTCAAACGCATCCCTTTGGCGGGTTCTCTCGTTCAGAAACTACAGAATGGGCCAAATGGGTCTATTTTTCGATAATGGCAGATAATCTTTCAAAAAATGCAGTCAAAGTGAGCGTTTTAAAGCGAATTTCTCAATGCGATCGTGTTGGAAATGGAAAAAAAAAAAAAAGTCATACTCAGAAAATAATTAATTGTAAATCAAGTTCTAATGAATGGAACGAAAAATAAAAGCACAGGTCGCTTTATAAATCTCTTTTAAAATCACATCAGCAAGTTTCGTTTCATGTTTTTACTTGTTAACCCTTTATGTACTGAATTATGAAAATTTTATCTTCTAAAGCATTTTTCGTGAATTGTTTAAACTACATTAGAAGATTTACATAATCATTTAACAAATTTGAAAACGATTTAGAAGGATTAATTAAATAGGGATTTTGAGCACTATTTATAACCCACTAAAATCTTTTATTTTAAATATTTTTCTTAGTATTTTGTAGAATTAGGAAACGTACGAATAAAATGTTCTTACAATAGAAATATTTCCGAATCGAAAAATTATTCCATCCCCCCCCCCCCCCATCCCAACGCCAAGAAAGCTAAAAAGACGCAAAGGCAAAAGAAATCATCCTTTTAAAAATAGTTTTGTTTTGTGTTACCCTTCATGCCTTTGGAATAAGATGAAGTAATGCATCTCTAACTCATTCTAAGCTGTATTATAACTAATCGATGTATTAAATGACTTTTATAACAAGTTATTTTAATGGGACTTATAAGTACCGGCAGTAGATAAAAGGGTTAAAATGTGTAAGAAAATTTCGAGTTGTTAAGCGATGAAAAATATTTTTTTTAATATCGACTTCAACCCTAAAATCATAATAAAATAACCCCATAACAATAATCTTATCGCGGTAATAGACAATTGTGATATCAGAACAGGTTTCCTTGGTTTATATAACTCAGATTCATTTTCGACATGCCAATTTTTATTTTTCATATCATAAAAAGTAATAACAATGCATTTGAAATCTTTCTTTTTCATGTTGTTTACACGAGATGGCAGCACTAACGGTATGCTGGGCTGAAATAGGAACCAAAAATCCCCTTTTTTAATTTATTTTTTTCTGCTCTGCTCAACAAGCGCAAAACGTTTTGATACATTTACAAATTCATTTTTTAACAGAACGATATAAAATTGGAAAGCCTGGCCATGGAAGCGATTTGGAATGGGACTGTGTTTTCCATTTTTTGATCAACCCATTACCTATTGAGTTAGAAGCTATTTCGATCACGTGATAGGGCATTTTCCTCCCCTTATTGACTGGATTTTCTTCTTTTGTTCGGAAGTTCGGTTCAAAATGCCAATTTTCACAGCATTTTTTTAAAGATCTATTGCCTTTACAAGAAAACGGAAAAAACAGCTCGATGACATAGTTTCTGAATAACAACACCTTCTAGTTTCATGAGTTTCCGAACAAAAATGAATTAAAACTTATGTCAGAAAGTTGACCCTTTGGATTTGAGAACATCCTTAACTACTTTTAAAAAAAGTCGGCTTTAATAATAAAAGACTTTTACTGAAAGTATGTGGTTTTACAGTCAATTATTCGCATTAAATTTGCATTACTTTATTTTTTATGCACTCATATTTTTACTGAAGAGTTCATAAACTTCTATTAAATATTACCAAATAAATCACGTCTTTACGGCCACTGCAAAAATACTATGAAAGTAATATATCTAAAAGAAAAATATATACACATTGAGCATATTGTTTTGAAAGTATATGTCATGTCGCATAGCTCAATTGCCGCATAGTCTCATGTCGCATAGCATTATTAATTTCAAAAGATTATACTACATTAATGAGGGACAAACCACAGTTCAAAAAATAAAATGTAAATTTTACTTCAAAAAGGAAAAACATTTTTTACGATGATTTTTTTTAAAATATTGATTAAAGTAAAATAATTTACATGTGTTATTTAAATGAAATTACATTAGGCTCCTGATTATCCGAGTTAATATGGACTCATCTCGGACAAGAAAGAGATAATAAATAAAAAGAGTTGGTGATCTTTTGATATGCTTCTATTTTATACTCCTGTGTGTGAAACGTGCAACGTTATAAAGGAACCCTCTAAAATGAACGAAATGATCCGCGCCACTAGCTTTCCGCCATATGCCCCGGCTACCCCTGTTTGTACAAAGTTCCTACGCCACTGGGTAAGTAACATTTACTTCAACAAAATAACGAAAGATTTGACTGAGGATATGAAGATATCTGCTTTTTCAATGTGAAGCTAGATGGCAGCACTGGCGCAAATAAAAGCAGAATAGAAAATTTTCATTTCTTCTTTTGGAAAACAAGTGATCTTGAATAACAAACTGAACCTTTCTAGTGCCATGAGCGTGATCAAGCCCATGAGAGACTTGTATACATTCAGGGGCGTAGCTACAAATATTTTTCGGGGGGATGGGGGGGGGGGGGGTAATTAAAAAATTTCCGAACTTGAGACAAATTGCTTTATTTTCCAACTGAAAGGATATGTGCAATGTGTGTTTATGATAAGGATACTTATACGTAAAAAACCCTTTCCAAAGAGAAATAATGAAACTAAAAACATAAAAGATATAATTATTGGTTTATTTAATGAAAGTTTAATTACACCTCTTTCATTTAAATATTTAAAATCAAAGCTAGATTCATTTCTGTTTTCCTATCTTGGAATCATTGAGCATGAAAATAGTAATAAGATGCCCACCCAGGTAGCACAGCAATATTGGCCCGATACTGCCCAATATCGGCCAATCTTGGTTTGCATCGGCAAAGACCGGTCATGTTTACCGACATTGGCCAATATTGATCGATGTTGTCCGATGTTGGATTTGTAACATTAAAACTTCTGGAATCATGAATATTTTAATTTTTTATTCACAAATTGCACTTTTTGTGGGAAGGTAGAAAATAGGAAACAATTATAATAACATTTTAAGTTCTGTAAATCCATGTAGAAAAACTCACATTGGCCGATGTCGGGCGACATCGGTCGACATCGACACAAGCAATGATCACAAGGATGTACCAGCCAACCAACCAATCAGTTACAAGACAATTACCCAACATGGCCGCCGTCTTTCTGGTATGCTGTTGCAGATTTGTTGTCTCATTTTATAGAAAAAAAAAACGAGAATATTTATATGTTGATGGTAGTATGGAAAAATGAGGTGTGTCATTCTTGAAATGCGAAAGTTACATCTTTATGTGAAACGGGTAAGTGCTCTTTATATTTCATATAATGTTTGTTTATTGAATACATATAATCAGACTCATTTCATACATTCAAACTTATTTTTGAAATATTGTTTTTTGTTCACATTGGTATTATTACTTGATTAGTTATCCATATTCTTGTGTAGTGTGTATTTTTTGTTCATATCATATTTATACTTGTCTCGGAATGTATATTATGCTTAAAAATTTCGTCACTAATGATTGTAAACAAATGCATATGAACTTTTGCTAGTGGTTGAATCAGCATATTATTTAACCGTGTAAGTAACACCAAAACACTTTTTCGTTGTTTATATATTAATTAAATTAAATTGTCCGTTTACTTTATTCTTGAAGTAATTATTTATATTAAAACGAGATTTTTTTTTTTTTATTGTACGTAACTGAAACGATTTACTTACTTAAATGGCACAAGTACAATTAGAGTTGTGAGCAATTTATATAACCTTGAGGTCCTTTTTATGAGAATTTGGAATAAACATTTCAGATATCCTAATTTAAAAATGCGAGAATTTTTTTTTCTTCTTCCCTTATAAGGGGGAGGGGAAGGGAGAGTATAGAATTTTTTTTTTGTCATATTTGCTACTTTGAACATAATTTTCAAAATATAAAAATCGTTAAAAGACTCAAAATCAGTCATCAAACAATTACAATCAAAGGTTATTTATTCTTTTTATATTCACTTTGTTCTTTATTTATTTATTGGTTTATTTTTTACTCCATCCAAAAATAAAAATTTGATACATTGTTAAAGCTGATTCCTCTTATTTAAGTTTAATCATTTGAGATTTTTTTAAAAGATTTCTACTGATAAATTATCTGGTGGGGTGGGGTGGGGTGGGGGGGTGGGGTAAGATTTCAAGATTCTGTATAATGCTTCTTCCTACCACCAATACAGTTAAAAATCTTTAAACTCCTTATTTTGTTTAATTTGCATAATGTGTTCTTAATTAAGTCATATACAGAAATTTAATCATTTGGGAAGAGTTCCCTATCTTGTGCCACTTGGCGCGACTGGCAAAAAAGTAAGCAATGTTGTCAAAAGGGCACAGATGTCATATTCGCTCCATATTGGCACGATTTTTTTCTGTCGCCAATATCATATAGGCAACAGGTACTTAACCTGCGCCAAAGTGTCGTTATTATGCTTGATGTGGTAACCCGGATTATGTTGTTTATGCTGTTGATGTTTTCGCCAAATTGGCAAGCGAAAAAAATCGCGCCAATATGGGGCGAATATGACATCTGTACTGTCAAAAGTTGTCTGTTTTAGCTTCTTACCAAATTTTTATTTTAATTATATTTTATTAATATTATATTTATATATATTTGTAATATTTTATTTTTAAATTTACCAAATCATCTTACCAAGCGCCAAAAAATTGCAACAACAACATCCTAAGCATTTATCGCCCAAGTTAACTTTCCAAGTTTTCTGGCACATCACACATGCTATGGAATTCTTGTCATGAATTTTATAATGGCTATGTTAAAGCACTATTATTTATCTGATGTCTATTAAGAAATCATTAATAAATACAAATTTCCCAAAAATTTAAGGGTACTTTTCGGTTAGGCGGGCACCAGTGTTAAATATACGTATATATACATATATTTATGTGTGTATGTATATAATATATGTATATATATATATATTTACATATATGTATGTATATAAATATGTATATATAACACTGGCACCTGGCTAACCGAAAAGTACCAATTTAAGTTTTATAAATAAGCAGTTTCTACCTGTTAAATTCTTCTTGGGCAAGATTTCAAGATTCTGTATAATGCTAAACCTTGCATTTTAAAAATCATCTATTTTTTCAACCTCCAATTTTAGTGATTAAGTAATATTTACAAGGAGAAAAAATTTGTCGGCTGGTATTGAAGAATTAAAAGTGTATAAGATGCTTTTTGTGTAAAAATAAAGTTTGTTAATACAGTAGACTCCCTCAAATTGAATAATTGAAGGAAAATGATCTCATTTCTTTTGTGCATATTCAAATATGCATTATTAATTATTTACTTGAACTTTGCTTTTAATATTTTAATCAGTTTTTAAATTATCTTACCTTTTTATCCTTTTAGTTCATTACTTTACTTAATTATTTTAATATTTTACAATAGCACAATCATTCATTATAATTTTGATTGCATTAAAATTACTGTTTAAAAAATGTAAACAAAGCAATGGCCAGAAATCCAGTCCCAAGCTGTGCGGATTTGAAGGAGTCTACTGTATTATATTGAAACATGCCAGTTTTTTAATCAATCATACATATATTTCCTGGCTTGTGTGGGCCCATAGGGACAGAGGGGCTTCTGCCTCTGTGCTGTGTGCTGGAGATGCCCTCAAAAATGGTGTAAGATTGAGTTTAACACACACAGCATGGGTCTCTATATTACAGTCAATGTTGTATTTTTACAATCTTTTATTTAACTTGGTTTTTATATGTAAAGAAAGAATTTTGTAATTGATTTTTCACTCTTTTCTTGATATTCTAGAATGATTAAAATTATGCTTGTGTATTTCCAATGACAATATGCCATTTTAATATTTTTAGAACTTCATTATAAATTGATTCTAAGGCATTTTTGTTCTACCTAGCCGCAGGTGATAAATCTCCAAATAATCTTTGTTACTATTTACGAATTACAAAAACAATGCAGTTAATATGCACCAAGCCATTTACATCAAAATATGTTTAGTGGCTATGAAACTGCAACAATGAAATATTTGGAACAATAAAAAAATATATATATGAATAGAAAATAACTTTTTATTTTTTAAGTTTCCTAATTTTTATTGATTATTTTTAATTATTAATGATAATTTATTTTATTTAATTTTAATATTTCTTTAAAAAAAAATCATTGTTTATAATTTATTACCGTATATACTCTCATTAGTCAACCCCAAAATTTGAGAGATAACATGTCCATCCATTTGAATAACAATATTTAATAATAGATATAACAGTAGTAATATTGGTCTTAATTTAATTTTAATCAAGGAAGATTAATATGAATTCTGCAATCAAATAGGGCTGAAAAAAAAAAGTTTTTTTTTTTTTTTTAAAGTCCAACCCGTGTGGGTTTTTCGGGTTTTATTGGGGGTTTTTTTTGGTTTCTTCCGGGTTTTTGTAGTTTTTTGCTGCACGTTTCTTTGAACAATGCCAACTATGTTTAATTACTTACTTGTTATGATTCTATTATATATGTAAGATAAAACTTGAATTAAATTTAGATTTTCAGACATCTTTGCATAAAAATTAAAAATGATTTGAAAGAACTGCAAGACCCAACCCTCATCAAATTAATATAATCCAAAGAACTTGCATTTTTAATTTTTTATGACTACATAGGAAAAATGACTATAGTGTATAGGTTATAATTCATTTTTTTAATAGTACATAGAAAATGTGTTCATAATGTATTATGTATTTTTGCAGTTGTGGCTGTATTTAATATTTCAATTTTACTTATGATATGTATAGAATTACAGACGGACAAATTTTCATTTTTACATATTAGATAATGAATGATAAAAAATAGTCATTTTTCCTTTTGGATAATTTTAATTTGCTGAGGTTTGGGTTTTGCGGTTCCATCAAATCATTTTTATCTTTTTATACAAAGATATCTGAAAACCTAAATTTAATTAAATTTTTATCTTACATGTATAACAGAATCATAACAAATAAGTAGTAATTGAAAATAAATGATACTGTGCAGCAAAAAACTCGTATAAACCAATAAAACCCACTTTTATGTGGTTTTTTTTTAAAAAGCCCACCCAGGTTTTTTTTGGGCGGGTAGGTGGGCAGACAGCCCTGATGAAAACTATTCCAAAATACTGATAATAAAATGGAATTATTTTCATTCCTTTAAAATTTTGGTGTTTATTTACACGTGAGTACATATAGTAATTAATTTATTATTATATGTTATAAAAAATAGTTTAGAAATCCCGTATAACAGTTTAAATAATATTTTCCCCTGTTACTATATTTTAAAAGATAAGTAGAACAAATATTATATATATTTTAAATAAATTCACATATTCATGCTATTTATCAAGTAATACATCAAAGCAGTGATTTTTCAATAGTTGGGGTCTTTGTAAAATTAATGCATTGTAACAGATTTTTTTTTTTTTTTTTTTTTTTTTTTTTTAAGATATAAATTGTAGTCGTGAAATTAGGTGTGATTCTAAAGATAAACATTGAATGCTTATAAAAGTGTACTTTTTTAGAAACTATTTTTACTTTTATTATTTTCATAAAGAATTTTAGTTTTGAAAATTCACTTTAATTTGAAAATGCCTTTTTGAATATTATGTTCAAATTTTGTAAGAGGAAAAAAAAAACTGAAGTGAAATTTTAAAATTGTAAGTTTTCAGTTTGTAAGTTAAGTAGTTGGTTTGCAATTTTGTTTTCTGATTTATAAAACCATTAAACAATAAAGTTGTGAGTACTGTGTGATTTTAGCACTAACTATTAGATACAGTAGACTTCTTCAAATCCGCACATCATCGAATATGTAAACAATAGAACTTTCAGTTCATATGTAGGAACAAAATTACAGACTTTTTTATTTTTATATAATTCCATGTGTATTTTAATATGTAACTCTTGTTAATGTGACTGAACTCTTCCTTGTTCATGAAGGAAATAGTATAAATTTATTTCTGAAAAATTCTAGATATTGCTGATATCACTGGTAATTGCAATCTTCTTACCAAATATATTTATGTATTAATCAAGCTTTTTTGGTTATTAAGTCTGGCTAAACCTGAAATAAAACTTTTTTATTTTATGATTTTGATATGCATTAGTAGGGTACCTTTGTGAGGCAAGTTTGGTTGAATAATTCAAGAAAAATGTATATAATCTTTATTATGTATATTTAATTATGCATTATTATTTACTTGACGTTTACTTTTAATAATTTAATTATTTTTTAAATTATCTTAATTTTTATTATTTCAATTTATTATTTTACTTAATTATTTTAATATTTTACTATAAGTAACCATTCATTATAATTTCGATTACATTATTACATTCAAATTACTGTTTAAAAAATATAAACAAAGAAAGCAATGACCAAAAATCCACACAACCTCTGGTCCCAAGCTGTGCGGATTTGAGGGAGTCTACTGTATTAATATAATAAAGTAAAAATATTTCATTTTCAAGCTGAAATTTTGGTGAATAAATTCAAATCTCCCATTTAAAATTTGTTTATGAAATTTAAAAAAAAGCTATAGCAAATTATAAATTGTTATAGCAAAAATGTACTTTATCTGATTGTGATTTTGGCTCATTGTACTTTTCTAGCTAGTGTGGAAATGAAGTTTGAAGGAACAGAAACCACTGCTATCTCTAGCTGCATTGGAAAGGTACTGGCAGAATTTGACTACAGGGATAGAAACACTTTTCAAATGAGAAGAAGATGACTAACAAGAAATAGATGATTTGTCGAAAAATTGTTTGTTAAATAATAAATATGATTAATAATAGTTTGTAAATAAAAAAAAACATTTAATTCTTTTTTGTGATTAATAAATTTTATTTGTTATACATGGTAAGTTTTTATTTAAATTCTAAGAATTGACTTCTAATTTTTGTATTATCATTTTTAAAACTAGTGTCCAATGTTTAAGATATTTCAATAAAATGCAATTTATAAAATAAATTTACAAACTTTTAAAATCACCTTCTAAATTTTATCTTAGAGAAAAACAGTTGATAAAAATTGACTCATATAAAATATATCTAAAATTAGAATTTTTAACGAAATATAAATTATGATGATATTTAAATGCTAAGTTTTTAGATTTCTAATTATTTCTAATGCCTTACTTATGTGCAATTGAGAGAATGTATCAATTTGAATTTCTAAAATGTATTTTATATCTTCACCCCCCGTCCCCCCCCCCCCTCCCTGACTCAAAAGAGAAAACATGTAAAGAAAATTAGCTATTTTGTCCTTTGTATAATTTCTGATATTTTCAAAGTATTTTTTATCTATTAATTTTTTTGAGGGCTGGGGAAATGACCTGAAATATATTTTAAAAAATTTCTACCTTCTATCAGTCACAATTTCTTTCTGCTTACATAAACTTAAGTAGGTATTGTAAATTCTGAAATGGAATTTAGATAGCCTTAATGTCATGTTAGTCTACTTTTTGTAGGGATGTATAATTTTTAGAAAGATTCAAGTGTTGGGGGGGGGGGGGAAACATTTTTCTGTAAAAATTGATTTCTTTTTTCTTTTTACAAATAAGAGCTTTTTTGCTGCTAAATTTTCTTTGAAAATATAAAATAATATAAATTTTTTGAATATACGTATGTACATTAAAAATAGAAAGATTTTATTTTTACTTCATATGAATACATTACAAATAGAAATAATAAACTTACTATTAAAAATTTTAGTTCCAGAATAGATTTTCTCGCTTAGTTTGACATTGTTTGTAACATATTTTTTTAAATGGTCATTTCAGTTGCACTTTCAATTTTACACTGCCATTAAAACTTATAATATAAATATTTGCCTCAGTATTTGCTGGCAGTTGTGTTTATTTAATAAAAAAATCCCATTGAAGTGTTTATCCCCCAGTAGTATAGTCAGACTCTCATTCAGAATGAAGGGAGTATAAAGATAAAATATAAATTAATGTTTTACTAATTTTTAATGTAGGAGTAACTAAAATAAAGTTGGTTAAATAAATAAAAAAAACAACAGGTGGATTACTTTTTTCAACCAAATTTTGCTTGCATTTTTCGGTTAGCCGGGCACCAGTGTTATATTTACATACATATATATGTACACACGCACACACATATATGTACAGATATGTGTATGTAAATATAACACTGGCGCCCGGCTAACCAAAAAGTACCAAATTTTTTTTTCAGGTGTGGTGGAGAGAGGGGGTAACATTTCATTTATACAGTAGAAGATCTTTATAATCCTATATAATTCACAGCTTTTGAGATGTAAGCAATGAATTTTGTACTTAAGAAGTACCAAAGTATTGCAAAATAGTATTGCAAAAATATTGCACCTTTTAGAGGATTAAATTTCAAACATTATTTCATCTTTATCTCCTTAATTCAGATTTTTTTTAAATGAAAATATTGCTGTTATTAAATGTAAAAATTTTGGGATTAAGCAATGTGTTGATTTTGTCCCAGCATGTTTCGATAATTTTTATAGGCGATTTAACAATATGTGAAATAATCAATATTATGCAAAAATTTTTTAACCTGCACAACTTTTGGTCCTAAGGAAGGCAATATAAATATCTACTATGATTGTTTTGTATATTGCCATATTTACAAGGTAAGTTTTAATGTTGTGTGAAATGACCTATATAACGCAAAATGTTGCCTGTTTTGGTTTGCATTATAAAGATCTTCTACTGCATATAAATACTATGTTAACGTTTATTGTAAAGACATAAAAAAAAAAAATCATTTCAGCTACGTTATTATTATTTTTTTTTTATAATGGTTGCGTGTTTATTGATTATGTGAAAATAAAATATGGAAATCTGCTTATGATAAATTGATTTTTTTAAATATTCATTTTTTCAACCTCACTATAACCACAAATTGGTATTACGGACATAATTTTACATATGAATTTTTAATGAGGAAAGTAGCATTTACTTATGAGTTTTTCAAAAAGTTAATGTTTCAATGTAGAACGTTGAACATTGGTAAGAAAAAAAAAGAGAAACCACCAGAATGTAGAGTGAACATAAGAAAGAGAGTATTCATCTTCCAACACTATAGAATCGGTAAGTCTCTGATTCAGGATGATGGCCATACAGATAAAATATAAATTTTCTTCTGAGTTAATTCGGTTGGAATAATAAATAAAAGTTAAGTTCAGTGGTGTAGTCGTAAAAAAACAGTGGGTATACGCTCTAAGCAGAGGGTATACGCTCAAGGCAGAGAGTATTCCCTCGTGCATATATACTATAGCTTTCTTGAGAAACAGGGGGTATACGGTGTTCTTTAAAAAAATCCAGAGGGTATACGACGTATACCCCCGTATACCCTCCACTACATCCCTGGTTAAGTTTGAAAAAACAACAAAGGTAGAATTTTGCATATGTAACTTAAGAGGACACTGTACCTTTTAAACTATTTTTTAGTTTTCAATAGTATTGTAATATCTGTGGTGGCATTATGTTTAATACTATAATGGAAATATATGTATATATATATATATATATTTAATCTTACAGAAATGCCTATTTAATTAAAATTAAAATTTTTTGAATAATTTTTAACTTTTTAAAAATCTCTACTACTTTTTTAAATATGAATATTTTTTGCTTCAGAAATTTCTGTAATTTCAATGATGAGTTTGTTGAATTTCCTTGATTTTTTATTATACAAAAGAGAAAATGATTTATATTAAATGTAATATCCCATACATCTAAAAATCCATGGCGCAGTTTTATGTAGTATAATCTAAGGAATGTGAGGAAAAATATTTGAAACGAAAAATATTGATATTTAAAAAATCAGTTGGGATTAAAAAAAATTTTTTTTTAATTTAAATTTTAGTTAAATAGAAATAAGCAAGATTTTTCTTTTCTTTTAAATTATATGAAATTTAATTTGCTTTATAGTATTAAATATAATGTCACTACAGATATTATGGTATTATTCAAAATGGAAAATGTATAAAGGGTACTGTGTCCCCTTAACGTAGTTTTTGACTAACTTTTACTAGTTTTTTTTTCCCTTGCAAAGTTTATACATCAATACAGTTAAACAAATTTGAACATCTATATTTATGGTAAAGGAAGAAAAGAATAAATCACTTCAGTTAAATATTTTTTTTATTTTAATATGTTGAATATTTTTATTGATTATATGGAAAAAAATTATCAAAATTGCTTATATGGTAATAAAAGTAATTTTATTCAAATAATACAATATAACACTTTTCAACTTCACCATTTCCATAAATTGGTATTATAGATATAATTTTGCATATGACACTTATAATGAGAGAAGTATAATTATTAATTTTACACAATATTTTTACGTACAATACTGAACATGAAAAGAAAAAATTAAAAAAAAACATCAGAATGTATAAAATATTTGAATAAATTATTTTATTAATGGTATTTGAATTTTCGTAAAAAGCTACCTTTTAATAAAAGAAAAAAAAATCCCCAAAATTTTTGGGTTATTTCAGAGCAATCACTTTCAACATAATCATGAAAAATTTCCCTTTTAAATATTTTTTACATTATCATGGCAGTGAACTTAGCTATGATTTCCCATATAAACAATATATAAATATATATTTCTATCATAGCAAAAAAAAAAAAAAAAATATTTGAAATAGTTAAAAAATATATATTTATATGCATATGTTTTCAAACCTGGATTCATCAATATAAAATGGCAAACTTTTTTTCACTAATATAAAGAGATATTTATTACCAATACAGGACAATGTCAAGACAGGTAATCGATATTTCTCTATATTGAAAAAGAAAGCTTTGCTATTTTATAGCGTCGAATCCAGTTTTAACCAATATCGGCCGGTCCGGTGCTCCCCGATATTGGCCGGTCCGGTGCTTACCGATATTGGCCGGTCCGGCGTCCGCCGATATCGGCCGGTATTGGGTCCCGATATCGGTCGGTATTGGGTGCCAATATAGGCCAATATTGGAAAAAAAGTTTGCCATGCAATATCGGCCAATATCGGTATACCGATATTGGCCGATATTGCGAAATCGCTGTTCCCGATATTGGCCAATATTGCTGTGCTACCTGGGCAGTTGCTAAATGAATAGTTAAGGAAGCAATTTCAAACAATACAGTCAATGTAAGATTTAAACCTAGAAAAATTGCATATATTTAGAGAAACCAGCATTAGTTTCAGGTTTCCAAATTTTTTGTCTTCTATTACATACGGGTCATAATCGCACTTCATGTGAAAAGACCGTCATGTTATTTTGAGAAAGGAACAAAGATTTAGAAGAAATAAAGGGAATAGATTAGAGACATTGTTGATGGACAACAGTAGGGAAATTCAGGTCTGGTAGATGTATGATATTTTCGTAGCTAGAGGTCTACACGGGCCCGGGCTTGGCCCAAGGCCCGGACCCGGGCCGGGGGCCGGCGGAATGAAGGAGAATTTTCAAACGGGCCGGGCCGGCAGAATTAGACAATTTTTTCAACGGGCCGGCCGACAGACAAAATAAACGGGCCGGGCCGGCAAAAAAATCGAACGGGCCTGCAGGGCCGGGCCGATAAAAAAATTAATCGGGCCTATCGGCCCGATATAAGTATAAATGTGCGTTACGAGCCGATGCGAGTTTAACAACATCAGAAATGTAACATGTCCATCGTAGAGATCGGCATCGTACAGTTACATAATGCCTGATCCCGGGTTTAATTTTTTCGGCAGACTTGTGCCGGGACGGAACTGGTCTTAATCGTTCTCAGGATGTGTAGGACAAGCATTATGTTTTATAAAAGTATTAATAGCGATAATGAACTTCTGTTAACAGCATCTTTGGAAATGTACCTTAAGAGGCTACTTCAGTCAAACAAAAACACCCGTTCGCCAATGCTAATCCTATGGAAGAAATTTATAAAGATATCTCGGTCGGATTTCACTATTTTTAAATGATTTCTTTTGCAATGAATAGTTGAGATCGATCTGTACAAAGACCGTTGTTTACTTTTTCGATTTTTTTTTATAGGTATTTCTTATGAGGACACTTTCATTTTCGGAACCGGTTTCGAAAGTAAAAGCATCCTCATAAAAAATATCTGCAATCAAAATCGAAAAAGTAAAAAACGGCCTGCATACAGATCGATCTTAACTATTCAATGCAAAAGAAATCATTTAAAAATATTGAAATGCGACCGAGATATCTTTATAAATTTCATCCTTAGGATTAGCATTAGCGAATGCGTCTTTTCATTTGACTTTCAATTTTAACAGTTTTTAATGTTATGATAAAGTACAAAATATTGATTCTAGTGGAAGGGCAAAATAAATTT
Organism: Maratus speciosus; assembly: GCA_963932465.1. Lineage (NCBI taxonomy): Eukaryota > Metazoa > Arthropoda > Arachnida > Araneae > Salticidae > Maratus > Maratus speciosus. The sequence continues at coordinate 592,465 of OZ010797.1, read as the reverse complement.
CAGATTTTCAAAAACTGTCTACTCTATTTCACACTCTTAAGGTGGTTCTCATATTTACTGCCCAACAATGCGAAACTTTCAGACACATTTTCAGACTCATTTTTAACTATAAAGGCGTAAAATTGACAGGCATTTGGGATCGAATAGCGTTTCCATTTTTCATAAATTACGTGCAGAGATAACAGAGACTCTTGTCACGTGACTGTACGTTTTTCTCCTTTCCTGTGCTATCGCTTCCGGAAATTCGATTCAAAACGCTAACTTTGGCAGTATTTTCTGAAAGATATATTACTTTTATCTAAGAAAAAAAGTCCTGTTTTCACTGATTTTTGTACGGGCCGGGCCGGGCCGAGAACGATAAAAATGTAAACGGGCCTGGCCGGGCTCGGGCCGAACTTTCAATTTTTACACCGAACCGGGCCGGGCCAAAATAGCTTTCCTTCGGGCCGGGCCCGGGCCTGGAAATTGCGGCCCGTGCAGACCTCTATTCGTAGCACAGACAAACACAATGACAAATTGAGTCAGGCTGCTTTTTGCACTTCTTTTGATAATTTTACGTGTTTACTGTCACAGAACGTAGAAAGGCAGTTAGGAAAACAATAAAAATTTCATTGTTTTGCTTTTATAAAAAAAAAAGAAAGAAAAAAGAAAAGAAAAAGTCTTTCAAAAATCTAGAATTTCCCAACTCTAAGCTCAAATTTCCCAAGTTCACATATATTGGAGGGGAGGCTCCCCCCCCCCCCCCATAGCGACGCCTCAGTATACATCCCCCCCCCCCTCTCCTTCTATACTTTCACAAAAATTGAAACCATTTTTGCCTTAGAATACTGATGTGAATGCCTATTTCGATAAATGCAGTATTTTCGTTTTTAATGTTATCCTAAAGTACAAAATATTGATTCTAGTGGAAGGGCAAAATAAATTTCAGATTTTCAAAAACTGTCTACTCCATTGGGGGCCCCGCAAGTCAGGGTCAGGGCCAGCGCCCGTGGGCCTTGGCACTCAAACCTTTTGGAGAGCTTCCCTCTAGAAAAGTGACATATTTACATCTCTACCAACATAAAATGTTTTAAAAATATATAAACTGATGGGTTCAGCCATTCCGCTAAAATGAAGATGATGTTACGCAGCGTGCAGATAAGATTTTGTAGGCTAATATACAGGATGATGTATTAAAATCATGTTAAATGTTTTGGATGCAACTGTGCGTGTGTTGATAACAATAGGTGCTACATTAAAAGCAACCTACACTCTTAAAACGAAAGAGCCAAAATAACTCAAGTTGAGCCGAAATCCACTCATCTCATGATTTGAAAGTCAGCTTCTCATAAAGAGTTGAAACAACTCGAGTGAATGAGTTGTTTTTAGGCAACTCTTGATTGAGTGGTCTCTATTTTACTCATACTTGAGTGAAATCAAATCGATGAAGGTAAAATCCAGTAGCACTTGAGTGACTTGTAACCAACTCATACTTGAGTGAAATTGAGTCATTTAAGACTAAATCCGGTAGCACTTGAGCTATTTGTAACCAACTCATGCTTGAGTGAAATGAAATAATTTAAGCCTAAATCCAGTACCCCTTGAGTGATTTGCAATCAATTTAAACTTGAGTGAAATGAGGACATTTCAGATTTAATCCAGTAGTTCTTGAGTGATTTGTAACAATTCATACATGGATTAAATCAACTCATTTAAGAGTTCATCCAAAATCCCTTGAGTGATTTCTAATAAACTCATTCATAAGAGAACTTGCTCAAAATTACAAAAAAAAAAAAAAAAAAAAAAAAAAACCCTTGAGCGATTTCTAATTAACTGATTAATCATGTCATTTTAAATTAAATTCAGTAACCTGCAATTGATTTTTATCAACGTAATTCAAAATAACACAGAATTCTTGCCACATTTTCAAATTAAAATAACTAATTTTATACTCCTTCATATTGGTTTATATAACTGTAATTCTTATTTAATAGTAAATGACAATTATTTTTTGATTGAAAAAATAATTGTGATTTATAATTAAATAAAAATTACAATTATAAAAACCAATCTTAAGAACTAAAAAAAACTTGAAATCATCAAGGGAAGGAAAAATCCCAATGACAACTTTTAAAAGCTGACTGCTCCCCTTAAGGGTGCTCTCAAATCCAAAAGGGCAACTTTCTGACATAAGCTTGAATTTATTTTTGATCGAAAATGCACGAAACTAGCTTTTGGTGTTGTTCAGAAACTATGTAATCGAGCTGCTTTTTCCATTTTTTTGAAAACACAATAGATCTTTCAGAAAATAGTGTCAAAGTGTACGTTTTGAACTGAATTTCCGCATGAAAGGAGAAAAAAAACAGTCCAGAGTGGGCGAAAACGTTTGTCACATAATCAAAATCGCTTATAACTCAACAGATAACTTATTGATCAAAAAATGGAAAATCCAGTTCAATTCCAAATTGCTTCCATAACCAGGCTTTCCAATTTTATATCTTTCCGTTAAAAAATTTGTAAATGTATCAAAACGGTTTGTGCTTGTTGAGCAAACCAATTAAGAACAGCCTTAAGATCCTACACTAGTCGCTAAAAAAGATCTGGATGCTTGTGTTAATCTTATGGAGAAGTTATTTCCAAATACATTGTTTGATTTAAAAATATATGTATATATATATATTTTTTTTTTTGGGGGGGGGGGGGGGGGGACATAGGATCTTTATGCAGGCTAATTTTTAATTTTGGTTAGTTTTTCTTATACAGTAGACGTCCAATTTTACGAACTGATGTTACTCCCATTTACAAACTTTCGATTTTACGAACACAATATATGAATCCCATCGAGTTTGTAAAATCGAGTGTCTACTGTATTAAGATATAAATTTTAGAATCGGTTCAAAAAATGAAAGTATTTACAATAAAATATAAAACCTAAATTAAAAAAGTAAAAACTAGCCAGCATACAGATTGTCTTCAGCTATCATATGCAAAAAGAATCATGTACAAATATTAAAATCCAAGCAAGATATTTGAAAATAACTTCCCCATGGAATTAACATTATCACAGGTCTTGTCACATGGCTAGTGTTAGGCCTTAATAAGTAAAATTGAAAATATTTCAAAAAAGATAAACACCCACCCATTATATACTTTGTTGTAAATATCCCTTGATTTAATTCACACTACTTCTTCAATAGACTAACTTTTAAAGAAATATTTATTGTTAAGCCGCCTTTTTTTTAATGCTAATTAGCACTGAGTGATAAATGTCAATTTAAAGCAGTTGATATATTTACAAATAAATTATGCACCAAAATAACTGTAGAATATTGAAAAATAAGGTTTGGGTTCACTATTTAACATTTGAAAAGATCTTTTAATGCAAATGAAATCTAAAATGGCCTTTTACCGACCAATAGACTTACAAATCTGTCTCGATATGCAAATGTTAGGAATTTTATCCATTTTTCATGCACTATGTGTACTTTCATTTGATTTGGATTCAAGTATCCTAAAACTTATAGCTAGAATTTTGGTCATGATACTATTTTTTTTTTTTTTTGTATATGAAGAACCTTCCACTAAATATTCTAGTATAAAAGTCAAATGCATATATAACTGAAAATTGGATTTATTGACTCAAACAACGTGCAACTTAATTCTTTATATCATTTGTTGAAACTTGAAATTATGTTCAAGAATAATTTTTAGAATTTAGCTTCTGGATTAGAAGGAACAATGTCTTGAATGGATAAACACCAACCCATTAGGTACTCTCTTGCAGTTATTCCTTCTTAATCTTGTTGTGAAATATAAAACTTTAAAATGGCATAAGATTGTAGCTTTTTATGTCAAAAGCAGGAGCCAAATGTGCAATTCAAAATATCGTGGGGGAAAAAACAACAACATTATTTACTAACAATTTTATTTAACAAAAAGAAAAAACAAACTTAGTATGGATAGCAATTTTAACAACAGATGCAGTGCACTGATAGCAATTTTAACAACAGATGCAGTGTTTTCATTTAAAATTTTCTCGTCAAGACAAGAAAATATACATTCTTCTCTGCTGAAGATCCTTCAGAGATTCGATAGGGTTGTTGAATTACACTCCTCGCAGTGGAATTGCATTTCTCCATGAGGTCACTATTCTCCTGTGTTAAAAGAAAATATTGAAATTAAGTTAAATAGAAAAAATTGTAATGTAAAGGAGTGATTATGAACCTTTAAACATTTTAGTTTTTAGATTAAAGTAAATATAAATAAATTCTTAAGCAAGTTCTTAAAATATTGGTGAAAATTCACCTTTGTTACCTTTTTCAAAATGTATACAAACATATCTTTTTAAACAATAATTTAAATTTGGGGGAAAAAATGAAACTACATTTAATATTAAATTTATTCTAAATATGAAAATACATATACAGGAGTCGTTCCAAGAAAAATTTAGGGCCCTTCAAAAAAATCTATTTAACAAAATAAGCCCCTTCACAAAAATAAATTTAATAAAATGGGCCTCGTCACAAAATTTCTTTTAATAAAATAGGCCCCTTCGTAACATTCTTTTTCATACAAACTGTTTTAAAATGTGTAAATTGTAAATAAAACCAGCTCACTGAAAACAAACTTTAGCAAGGGGATTTAAAGGAGTTTTGTCAAATTCTTTGTTTAAGTTTGAGTAACTGGATTTCAACTTTCGCTACAAAATATTATTTTTCACAAAAATAACTTGTACTTTTCACAAAATCGGCCCCAAGAATAAAAACAAACAAACAAAACACACACACACACACAAACAATCGCCTCCCCATGCATATTCTGAAAGAAAAGAAAATAAAAACCATACACTAAAACTTTTAGCTTTATATAAAGTTACACCACAGAAAATTCAGCCAATTGTGAATGAAAAGGAAAATGAATAAATGAAACCCTCTGTGCGATCACTAGGGTTCGTTGATATATATCAATCAATATATATCATGATATATATCCAATATTTTCAAAATATCAAGATTTTTGATATTTTCATATTACCTGATATTTATTTTCAAAATATCAAGATGCATGATATTTTCAATATTTTTCTATGTTTGATATTTATTTTCAAAATATCACTGTGTAAGATGTTTTTGATATTTTCAGTCAAAACAAGTGCAAATGAAATTTCCAACTGTTATTGACTGTGTTGTTCTGTAAATAAGGAATTTATGTCTCTGATAGTGACTTTTTTAGCCGAAGAAAACAAATATCTTTTTCAAACTTTATGTTTGAATTTTTTACTTTTAATTGTAGATTATTATGAGGGACATAATTCAGAACAAACACTGAAAGATAAACTGTCTAATTTAGACACTCAGTTATATATACAGCTTCATTAGAAAAGAATCTGATGTAAGCATATAAAGCAAATTGTTTCTGTTTTCAATTAGTTGATTTTCAATTTTGTTCTAAGTATTAAAAAAAAAGGAAAAGAAAAATGCACTTTTAATATATTGTTTAAGTTTTCATGTTAAGTGCAATATGTTTTAGATTCTAATTTATATTATGCTTGAAAATATTATCAGCAATAAGTTGACTATTTTGAAAATACTGGATATATATCGAAAATATCAGATATATATCAAAATATCGGATATTTTTGAAAATATCATTTAAATTTGTGGGGGGGGGGAAGAAACTACATTTAAATTCATTCTAAATATGAAATGTTTTATTACAACAATGATGTTTAACCTTACCCCATAAAATCTAACTAAGCAGTCAAACGGCAGTTTTCTTCCAACAGTCAAATGCATGTGTCTGAGAGATACATGTCTAATTTAATGCAGTATAACCTCGAAAATCAGGTCTAAGACTAGATTTATAAAAATTCTGGATTTCACAAAGATAATCGAAACTTTCAATGCTCTTAACGGTACCTTTAATCATAATTTAATTAATAACAAAGTGATAATTATGTAAGAAAAAGGAAAAAATAATATCGAAAGGCCTACTTTCATTGTTTATGTTAAAACTTTTTCAATAAACAGTGAATTTTGAAAATTCAACTGCAATTTGCTTTTTTTTTTTTTTTTTTTTTTGAACTATTTTTAACAAAAATGTTTTTCATATTAAATATATGTTAGGAATATCTATTTCAGAAATACAGACTTGTTTTTCTAAACTGCATAATGTTATGACAAAATTAAATTTTATATGCTATTTCTATACCGCCAACATTACTCTCTTCTATTTTAACTAGTATGTTGTGGCCATCACAAAACTTTCTTCTATATAAATCACGTCAATTAAATCATTTAAATAGTACAAGAAATAACAACGATTTAGCACCAATTCATATCAAAGTATATCTGAATTTGAAGTTGGATGAAAATTCGCGCATTAGTTCTTGAGATAGAGCTATAGCGGAAATTCTGAAAAATGTAGCATAGCAGCGCCACCTGTTGAGCGATTTACACCAAAAGTAAACAGCACTAAACGATATCAAGGTATACCTGAATCTGAAGTTTGTTGAAAATCCAAGCATTAGCTCTTGAGATAAAGCTATTGCGGAAATCGCAAAAAATACAGCATAGCAGCGCCACCTGTTGAGCGATTTACACCAAAAATTAAACAGCACTAATTTATACATCAATTCATGTCAAGGACTAACTAAATCTGAAGTTTGATGAAAATCCGTGCAATAGTTCTTGAGATACAGCTCTTGTGGAAATCGTGAAAAATGCAGCACAGAAGCGCCACCTGTTGAGCGATTTACACTAAAAATTAAACAGCACTAATTTATACATCAATTCATGTCAAGGACTAACTAAATCTGAAGTTTGATGAAAATCCGTGCAATAGTTCTTGAGATACACCTCTTGTGTAAATCGTGAAAAATGCAGCACAGCAGCGCCACCTGTTGGGCGATTTGCACCAAAAATTAAGCAGCACTAATTTATATCAGGGACTAACTGAATCTGAAGTTTGATGAAAATTCGTGCATTTTTTCTTGAGTTAGAGCTATTGCGATAATCATGAACAATGCAGCATACCAGCGCCACCTGTTGGGCGATTTTAACAAAAAAGTAATCAGCACCAAACTATATCCTGGACTAACTGAATCTGAAGTTTTATGAAAATCCGTGCAGTAGTTCTTGAGATACAGCTATTGCAGAAATCGTTAAAAATGCCGCATAGCAGCGCCACCTGTTGGGCGATTTTCACCAAAAACTAATAAGTTCCAGTTTATATCAAGCTCTAACTAAATGTGAAGTTTTGTGAAATTTCGTCCATTAGTTCTTGAGATAGAGCGCCCACAAAATTTGTGTCACATACAGACAGACATTTTGTAAAAACATGTTTTTTGGAATCTCTGACTCATAAAACATGTAAATCCGTCGAAAACTGGAATTCGAAAATTTTCATGAAACCAATACTTTCTTCCTGTAAAGATAGAAGAAAGTAAAAATTACCTATCATTAAAAAAGAAAAACTTCCAAATCTAACACATGTCATGGATTTCTATCTAATCTTGGAAGAAAATGTGCATTATTGGGCTGATTGATAGGCATTATTATCTGATTGATAGATGATACTAAATAAATGAACTGAAACTGGATAGCACTGCATTCTAAACACATAGGAAAGATGCACTATATGGCCATTAATGACCGGCAATTTTCAATTTTAAACATTATGTCGAATATTTAGAAATATACTTGACAGATTCTGCTGGAATTTCAGTATAAAAAAAAAAAAACAGGTATGATCTCATATTTAACAATGTCGATTTGTTATGGGGGGGGGGCAATTAGGGGGCCAACAAAAAATCAAAGAAAAAATAACACTTGGGATCACCCTGTAAAATGCACGAAATGATCTACCGCTACCGAATACAAATAAACAGACATTGTGCAATATGTGTATTCTTTTGTGTAAGAATAGCACGTATATTAATAGAGATATAGCGATTTATTTAAAAAAATTAAAAAATTCTTGCATATTTTTTGCTTATAACATGCAGGGTTTTCAACCCAATTTAACACCAGTTTCAGAAAAACTGACAAAATATAATAGAAACAATATAGTGCAATTGGAATATAGGTATATTAAATGTTTTAGGAAATATGAATAGTTGTATGAAATAATTTTTATCTGTGCATGCGCGAACGATATCAAGGATCATTTTACATAATTTAATGGTCAACTCTATAGAGCAACTTATTAAAAAAAATCTAGTCAAATATCGTAAAAATTCAGAAGGATATCGGCGTTAAAGTGAGCAAATTTTTAGTTGTTCTCTAAAAGCAGCTGAATGATAAGGGATTTTCCACAAATTGTCAATTTTTATTAACTGATTTTCAGAAAAAAGTATTTAGTGAGTGTCAACGAGTAGATTTGGAAAAAATGCTTCAATTTTTATACTTCTTTTGATCATGGTATAGGCTCGTTCTGGTGGTTATGCAAGAATAACTAAAGCATCAATAAAAAATGAAAATAAAAAAAAAATAATAATAAAAAGACAATTTGTGGAAAATCTCTTATCATTCAGCTGCTTTTAAAGAACAACTAAAAATTTGCTCACTTTAACGCCGATATCTTTCTGAATTTTTACGATATTTGACTAATTTTTTAAAAATAAGTTGCTCCATAGAGTTGACTATTAAATTATGTAAAATGATCCTTGTCACGCATGCACAGATAAAAATTATTTCATACAACTGCTCATATTGCCTAAAATATTTAATATATTTATATTCCAATTGCACTATATTGTTTCTATTATATTTTGTCAATTTTTCTGAAACCGGCGTTAAATTGGATTGAAAATTCTGCATGTTATAAGCAAAAATCATGCAAGAATTTAATTTTTTTAAATAAATCGCTATATCTCTATTAATATACGTACTAGTCTTACACAAAAAAATACACATATTGCACAATGTCTGTTTATTTATATTCGGTAGCGATAGATCATTCCGTGCATTTTATTTTACAGGGTGATCCCAAGTATATATTTTTTTTCTTTGATTTTTTGTTGCCCCCTAATTGATCCCCTTATCAAATCAACATTGCTAAATATGAGATCATACCTGTTCTTTTCAATCCTGAAATTCCAGAAGAATATAACATGCATATTTAGAAATATTCAACAAAATGTCTAAAATTGAAAGTTGCCGGTCATTAATGGCAATATAGTGTAGATGCTAGGTATGAAGTTTATTAATATGAAAACAGATTTTTTTTTTCACATATGTATCTGTAAGGTCACAAAACAATTACAAAACGCACACACACACACAACAAAAAAAAAAAAAAAAAAAAAAAAAAAAAAATTCCAATGACAAATATAAATCTTAGAAAATATATTTAAGATTAATATGTAAATTTATACCCAGTCTTCTATTTCTTGCTGATAATACACCTCGTCAGAATTATAACGTGCCTCTTTGATAGCCCTCTTTGTTGGTACTTCTTTTGAGATGGTGTTAAATTTAACCTCATTGTTTTAAACCTCCATTCAACCATACCAGCTTGAGCGATAGGATCAAAGTATTGTTCCTAAAATGAAAATGTGCAAAAACAATGTTATCGATTTAAAATGTTTAAATGATTTTTACTTAAAATTTCAAAACACAGACGTAATGATGAGTTCATACTAAAGTGTCTCAAACATACAAAAAAGGAAATTCATTTCCCTCCAATTTACCCAAGCAATAAATTGGAGGGATGGGACCGTTGCATAAAAAAAAATATATACAGTACCCTTCTGATGCGTCCGGCTGCCCTTTTTAACATTTCCTATTTGCCCTGTGGCAATTCAATTTATCCTGGGAAAATACCGCAAATTCTAGGGACTCTATAAACGAACCGGTTCAAAATATTTTTAGTGAACAAGGTACAAGTGTGCCCTTTTTCAAAAAAAAAAAAAAAAAAAAAGGCCCTTTTTTTTAGAATAGTGTTCCCTTCTTGAAAAAATGTACCCTTTTATAGAATAGTGTTCCCCTTTTGAAAAATTCCCACCCGGCGGCCCTTTTTTTTCAAGAGTCAACATTATATACAAAAATTTCAGCATGTAAAAACATTTAATAATTTAAATAGCAGCTCCAGTTACTGAAAGTAAGTATTCCCAATTCTGTTATTCCATCACAAAAAGTGACTATACCAATATGCAAAAAGGTAAAAAACTGAAAAGACTATTTGGATGTCATTTTTGCTTTCAAATCATAAGAGAGATTGCCAGTGAATAATATTGCAGGGATTATCTGCTCTAAGTTGGTTTACGATTTGTTAGCAATGTGATTATTCACGTATTTAATATTCAATATTTTCATTGTTTAAACAATATTTTGTTTTACTTTATTTTGCATTTCAAAAAACTCACACAGGTGAACAACTTTAAAACCGAAAAATTTTTACTTCATTCATTTGTAAATATGCTTTTTTATTAGGAAATTAATTTTGAGCCGTGCACCGGAATTTGATGCGAAAATATATTGTGTTTTGTATTCGGTATTTCAGTTTATAGGATTTCCTAACAATGGTTTCATTGTTTAAACAATGTATTCAGTTTTACTTTATTTTACATTTCTAGAAATTCAAACCAGCGAACACCTTTAAAACGAAAAAATATTTACGTCATTCATTTGAAAATGTGCTTTTTAATTAGGAAATTAATTTTCAGCCGTGCACCGGAATGTAATGCGAAAATATTGCGTGTTTTTTATTCGGTATACCAGTTTCCAGGATTCCCTAACAATGGTTTCATTTTTTAAACAATGCATTCGGTTTTACTTTATTTTACATTTCTAAAAACTCACATTTGAGGACAACTTTAAAACCAAGAAATTTTTACGTCTTTCATTTGGAAATGTGCTTATTTATTAGAAAATTAATTTTCAGCCGTGCACCGGAATTTAATTCGAAAATATTGCGTGTTTTGTATTCGGTATATCAGTTTATAGGATTTCCTAACAATGGTTTCATTGTTTAAACAATGTATTCAGTTTTACTTTATTTTACATTTCTAGAAATTCACACCGGCGAACTCCTTTAAAACGAAAAAATATTTACGTCATTCATTTGGAAATGTGCTTTTTAATTAGGAATTTAATTTTAAGCCGTGCACCGGAATGTAATGCGAAAATATTGCGTGTTTTTTATTCGGTATATAAGTTTCCAGGATTCCCTAACAATGGTTTCATTGTTTAAACAATGTATTCGGTTTTTCTTCATTTTATATTTCTAAAAATTCCCACATTCGAACAACTTTAAAACCGAGAAATTTATACGTCTTTCATTTGGAAATGTGCTTATTTATTTGAAATTTAATTTTCAGCCGTGCACCAGAATTTAGTTCGAAAATATTGCGTGTTTTGTATTCGGTATATCAATTTCCAGGATTCCCTAACAATGGTTTCATTGTTTAAACAATGTATTCGGTTTTGCTTCATTTAACATTTCTAAAACTTCATCTAACATTTTTAAAACCGAAAAATTTTTACATAATTCATTTGAAAGTGTGCTTATGTCCAAGCCGCGAATAGAGATCCAGTGCTCTACCACTAAGCCACAAGGACGATGGCATCTCTCACTTATAAAAGTCGTTAAGGTTGCAACCACAGCACTAGATGGAGAAGACTTCAAGAGCACACAATCTAGTGGCGAAAAATGAGTAGCAAATGAACCCAGCATCGGTGAATTTACATTTTTAATTAATTTTTGAACTAGTTTTCAGCAGTGAAATTACGCTAGAAATTATTGAATATTGAATACGTGAATAATCATATTGCTAACAAGTCGTTAACAGACTTATATAAGTGACAGATGCCAAGCTGGGAATCGTCCTTGTGGCTTAGTGGTAGAGCACTGGAGATCCAGGCGCCCGGGATCGATTCCCGTCTTGGACATTTTTCACTAAGTTGGTTTACGATTTGTTAGCAATGTGATTATTCACGTATTTAATATTCAATATTTTCATTGTTTAAACAATATTTTGTTTTACTTTATTTTGCATTTCAAAAAACTCACACAGGTGGACAATTTTAAAATCGAAAAATTTTTACTTCATTCATTTGTAAATATGCTTTTTTATTAGGAAATTAATTTTCAGCCGTGCACTGGAATTTGATGCGAAAATATATTGTGTTTTGCATTGGATATATCAGTTTCCAGGATTCCCTAACAATGGTTTCATTGTTTAAACAATGTATTCGGTTTTTCTTTATTTTACATTTCTAAAAACTCACATTTGAGAACAACTTTAAAACCGAAAAATTTTTACGACATTCATTTGGAAATGTGCTTTTTTATTAGGAAATTAATTTTCAGCCGAGCACCGGAATGTAATTCGAAAATATTGCGTATTTTGTATTCGGTATATCAGTTTATAGGATTTCCTAACAATGGTTTCATTGTTTAGACAATGTATTCAGTTTTTCTTTATTTTACATTTCTTGAAATTCACACCGGCGAACACCTTTAAAACGAAAAAATATTTACGTCATTCATTTGGAAATGTGCTTTTTAATTGGGAATTTAATTTTAAGCCGTGCACCGGAATGTAATGCGAAAATATTGCGTGTTTTTTATTCGGTATATCAGTTTCCAGGATTCCCTAACAATGGTTTCATTGTTTAAACAATGTATTCGGTTTTTCTTCATTTTATATTTCTAAAAATTCCCACATTCGAACAACTTTAAAACCGAGAAATTTATACGTCTTTCATTTGGAAATGTGCTTATTTATTGGAAAATTAATTTTCAGCCGTGCACCAGAATTTAATTCGAAAATATTGCGTGTTTTGTATTCGGTATATCATTTTCCAAGATTTCCTAACAATGGTTTCATTGTTTAAACAATGCATTCAGTTTTACTTCATTTTACATTTCTAAAAACTCACATTTGAGAACAACTTTAAAACCGAAAAATTTTACGTCATTCATTTGGAAATGTGCTTTTTTATTAGGAAATTAATTTTCAGCCGTGAACTGGAATTTAATTCGAAAATATTGCGTGTTTTGTATTCGGTATATCAGTTTATAGGATTTCCTAACAATGGTTTCATTGTTTAAACAATGTATTCAGTTTTACTTTATTTTACATTTCTAGAAATTCACACCGGCGAACACCTTTAAAACGAAAAAATATTTACGTCATTTATTTGGAAATGTGCTTTTTAATTAGGAATTTAATTTTAAGCCATGCACCGGAATGTAATGCGAAAATATTGCGTGTTTTTTATTCGGTATATCAGTTTCCAGGATTCCCTAACAATGGTTTCATTTTTTAAACAATATATTCGGTTTTACTTTATTTTACATTCCTAAAAACTCACATTTGAGGACAACTTTAAAACCGAAAAATTTTTACGTCTTTCATTTGGAAATGTGCTTTTTTATTAGGAAATTAATTTTCTGCCGTGCACCGGAATTTAGTTCGAAAATATTGCGTGATTTGTATTCGGTATATCAGTTTCAATGAATTCTTAACAATGGTTTCATTGTTTAAACAATGTATTCGGTTTTGCTTCATTTAACATCTCTAAAAATTCTCACTAGTGAACAGCTTTAAAACCGAGAAATTTTTACGTCTTTCATTTGAAAATGTGCTTATTTATTTGAAAATTAATTTTCAGCCGTGCACCAGAATTTAATTCGAAAATATTGCGTGTTTTGTATTCGGTATATCAGTTTCCAGGATTCCCTAACAATGGTTTCATTGTTTAAACAATGTATTCGGTTTTTCTTCATTTTATATTTCTAAAAATTCCCACATTCGAACAACTTTAAAACCGAGAAATTTATACGTCTTTCATTTGAAAATGTGCTTATTTATTTGAAAATTAATTTTCAGCCGTGCACCAGAATTTAATTCGAAAATATTGCGTGTTTTGTATTCGGTATATCATTTTCCAAGATTTCCTAACAATAGTTTCATTGTTTAAACAATGCATTCAGTTTTACTTCATTTTACATTTCTAAAAACTCACATTTGAGAACAGCTTTAAAACCGAAAAATTTTACGTCATTCATTTGGAAATGTGCTTTTTTATTAGGAGATTAATTTTCAGCCGTGCACCGGAATTTAATTCGAAAATATTGCGTGTTTTGCATTCGGTATATCAGTTTATAGGATTTCCTTACAATGGTTTCATTGTTTAAACAATGTATTCAGTTTTACTTTATTTTACATTTCTAGAAATTCAAACCGGCGAACACCTTTAAAACGAAAAAATATTTACGTCATTCATTTGAAAATGTGCTTTTTAATTAGGAATTTAATTTTAAGCCGTGCACCGGAATGTAATGCGAAAGTATTGCGTGTTTTTTATTCGGTATATCAGTTTCCAGGATTCCCTAACAATGGTTTCATTTTTTAAACAATATATTCGGTTTTACTTCATTTAACATTTCTAAAAGTTCACACTAGCGAACAGCTTTAAAACCAAGAAATTTTTACGTCTTTCATTTGGAAATGTGCTTATTTATTAGAAAATTAATTTTCAGCCGTGCACCGGAATTTAATTCGAAAATATTGCGTGTTTTGTATTCGGTATATCAGTTTATAGGATTTCCTAACAATGGTTTCATTGTTTAAACAATGTATTCAGTTTTACTTTATTTTACATTTCTAGAAATTCACACCGGCGAACTCCTTTAAAACGAAAAAATATTTACGTCATTCATTTGGATATGTGCTTTTTAATTAGGAATTTAATTTTAAGCCGTGCACCGGAATGTAATGCGAAAATATTGCGTGTTTTTTATTCGGTATATAAGTTTCCAGGATTCCCTAACAATTGTTTCATTGTTTAAACAATGTATTCAGTTTTACTTTATTTTACATTTCTAGAAATTCAAACCGGCGAACACCTTTAAAACGAAAAAATATTTACGTCATTCATTTGAAAATGTGCTTTTTAATTAGGAATTTAATTTTAAGCCGTGCACCGGAATGTAATGCGAAAGTATTGCGTGTTTTTTATTCGGTATATCAGTTTCCAGGATTCCCTAACAATGGTTTCATTTTTTAAACAATATATTCGGTTTTACTTCATTTAACATTTCTAAAAGTTCACACTAGCGAACAGCTTTAAAACCAAGAAATTTTTACGTCTTTCATTTGGAAATGTGCTTATTTATTAGAAAATTAATTTTCAGCCGTGCACCGGAATTTAATTCGAAAATATTGCGTGTTTTGTATTCGGTATATCAGTTTATAGGATTTCCTAACAATGGTTTCATTGTTTAAACAATGTATTCAGTTTTACTTTATTTTACATTTCTAGAAATTCACACCGGCGAACTCCTTTAAAACGAAAAAATATTTACGTCATTCATTTGGATATGTGCTTTTTAATTAGGAATTTAATTTTAAGCCGTGCACCGGAATGTAATGCGAAAATATTGCGTGTTTTTTATTCGGTATATAAGTTTCCAGGATTCCCTAACAATGGTTTCATTGTTTAAACAATGTATTCAGTTTTACTTCATTTTACATTTCTAAAAACTCACATTTGAGAACAACTTTAAAACCGAAAAATTTTACGTCATTCATTTGGAAATGTGCTTTTTTATTAGGAAATTAATTTTCAGCCGTGAACTGGAATTTAATTCGAAAATATTGCGTGTTTTGTATTCGGTATATCAGTTTATAGGATTTCCTAACAATGGTTCCATTGTTTAAACAATGTATTCAGTTTTACTTTATTTTACATTTCTAGAAATTCACACCGGCGAACACCTTTAAAACGAAAAAATATTTACGTCATTCATTTGGAAATGTGCTTTTTAATTAGGAATTTAATTTTAAGCCGTGCACCGGAATGTAATGCGAAAATATTGCGTGTTTTTTATTCGGTATATCAGTTTCCAGGATTCCCTAACAATGGTTTCATTTTTTAAACAATATATTCGGTTTTACTTTATTTTATATTTCTAAAAATTCCCACATTCGAACAACTTTAAAACCGAGAAATTTATACGTCTTTTATTTGGAAATGTGCTTATTTATTTGAAATTTAATTTTCAGCCGTGCACCAGAATTTAGTTCGAAAATACTGCGTGTTTTGTATTCGGTATATCAATTTCCAGGATTCCCTAACAATGGTTTCATTGTTTAAACAATGTATTCGGTTTTGCTTCATTTAACATTTCTAAAACTTCATCTAACATTTTTAAAACCGAAAAATTTTTACATAATTCATTTGAAAGTGTGCTTATGTCCAAGCCGCGAATAGATCTCCAGTGCTCTACCACTAAGCCACAAGGACGATGGCATCTCTCACTTATAAAAGTCGGTAAGGTTGCAACCACAGCACTAGATGGAGAAGACTTCAAGAGCACACAATCTAGTGGCGAAAAATGAGTAGCAAATGAACCCAGCATCGGTGAATTTACATTTTTAATTAATTTTTGAACTAGTTTTCAGCAGTGAAATTACGCTAGAAATTATTGAATATTAAATACGTGAATAATCATATTGCTAACAAGTCGTTAACAGACTTATATAAGTGACAGATGCCAAGCTGGGAATCGTCCTTGTGGCTTAGTGGTAGAGCACTGGAGATCCAGGCGCCCGGGATCGATTCCCGTCTTGGACATTTTTCACTAAGTTGGTTTACGATTTGTTAGCATTGTGATTATTCACGTATTTAATATTCAATATTTTCATTGTTTAAACAATATTTTGTTTTACTTTATTTTGCATTTCAAAAAACTCACACAGGTGGACAATTTTAAAACCGAAAAATTTTTACTTCATTCATTTGTAAATATGCTTTTTTATTAGGAAATTAATTTTCAGCCGTGCACTGGAATTTGATGCGAAAATATATTGTGTTTTGCATTGGATATATCAGTTTCCAGGATTCCCTAACAATGGTTTCATTGTTTAAACAATGTATTCGGTTTTTCTTTATTTTACATTTCTAAAAACTCACATTTGAGAACAACTTTAAAACCGAAAAATTTTTACGACATTCATTTGGAAATGTGCTTTTTTAGTAGGAAATTAATTTTCAGCCGTGCACCGGAATGTAATTCGAAAATATTGCGTGTTTTGTATTCGGTATATCATTTTCAAGATTTCCTAACAATGGTTTCATTGTTTAAACAATGCATTCAGTTTTACTTCATTTTACATTTTTAAAAACTCACATTTGAGAACAACTTTAAAACCGAAAAATTTTACGTCATTCATTTGGAAATGGGCTTTTCTATTAGGAAATTAATTTTCAGCCGTGCACCGGAATATAATTCGAAAATATTGCATGTTTTGTATTCGGTATATCAATTTCCAGGGTTCCCTAACAATGGTTTCATTGTTTAAACAATGTATTCGGTTTTGCTTCATTTTACATTTCTAAAAATTCACACAGGCGAACAACTTTAAAACCGAGAAATTTTTACGTCTTTCATTTGGAAATGTGCTTATTAATTAGAAAATTAATTTTGAGCCGTGCACCGGAATTTAATTCGAAAATATTGCGTATTTTGTATTCGGAATATCAGTTTATAGGATTTCCTAACAATGGTTTCATTGTTTAGACAATGTATTCAGTTTTTCTTTATTTTACATTTCTAGAAATTCACACCGGCGAACACCTTTAAAACGAAAAAATATTTACGTCATTCATTTGGAAATGTGCTTTTTAATTAGGAATTTAATTTTAAGCCGTGCACCGGAATGTAATGCGAAAGTATTGCGTGTTTTTTATTCGGTATATCAGTTTCCAGGATTCCCTAACAATGGTTTCATTTTTTAAACAATATATTCGGTTTTACTTCATTTAACATTTCTAAAAGTTCACACTAGCGAACAGCTTTAAAACCAAGAAATTTTTACGTCTTGCATTTGGAAATGTGCTTATTTATTAGAAAATTAATTTTCAGCCGTGCACCGGAATTTAATTCGAAAATATTGCGTGTTTTGTATTCGGTATATCAGTTTATAGGATTTCCTAACAATGGTTTCATTGTTTAAACAATGTATTCAGTTTTACTTTATTTTACATTTCTAGAAATTCACACCGGCGACCTCCTTTAAAACGAAAAAATATTTACGTCATTCATTTGGATATGTGCTTTTTAATTAGGAATTTAATTTTAAGCCGTGCACCGGAATGTAATGCGAAAATATTGCGTGTTTTTTATTCGGTATATAAGTTTCCAGGATTCCCTAACAATGGTTTCATTGTTTAAACAATGTATTCGGTTTTTCTTCATTTTATATTTCTAAAAATTCCCACATTCGAACAACTTTAAAACCAAGAAATTTATACGTCTTTTATTTGGAAATGTGCTTATTTATTTGAAATTTAATTTTCAGCCGTGCACCAGAATTTAGTTCGAAAATACCGCGTGTTTTGTATTCGGTATATCAATTTCCAGGATTCCCTAACAATGGTTTCATTGTTTAAACAATGTATTCGGTTTTGCTTCATTTAACATTTCTAAAACTTCATCTAACATTTTTAAAACCGAAAAATTTTTACATAATTCATTTGAAAGTGTGCTTATGTCCAAGCCGCGAATAGATCTCCAGTGCTCTACCACTAAGCCACAAGGACGATGGCATCTCTCACTTATAAAAGTCGGTAAGGTTGCACCACAGCACTAGATGGAGAAGACTTCAAGAGCACACAATCTAGTGGCGAAAAATGAGTAGCATATGAACCCAGCATCGGTGAATTTACATTTTTAATTAATTTTTGAACTAGTTTTCAGCAGTGAAATTACGCTAGAAATTATTGAATATTAAATACGTGAATAATCATATTGCTAACAAGTCGTTAACAGACTTATATAAGTGACAGATGCCAAGCTGGGAATCGTCCTTGTGGCTTAGTGGTAGAGCACTGGAGATCCAGGCGCCCGGGATCGATTCCCGTCTTGGACATTTTTCACTAAGTTGGTTTACGATTTGTTAGCAATGTGATTATTCACGTATTTAATATTCAATATTTTCATTGTTTAAACAATATTTTGTTTTACTTTATTTTGCATTTCAAAAAACTCACACAGGTGGACAATTTTAAAACCGAAAAATTTTTACTTCATTCATTTGTAAATATGCTTTTTTATTAGGAAATTAATTTTCAGCCGTGCACTGGAATTTGATGCGAAAATATATTGTGTTTTGCATTGGATATATCAGTTTCCAGGATTCCCTAACAATGGTTTCATTGTTTAAACAAT
Organism: Maratus speciosus; assembly: GCA_963932465.1. Lineage (NCBI taxonomy): Eukaryota > Metazoa > Arthropoda > Arachnida > Araneae > Salticidae > Maratus > Maratus speciosus. The sequence goes on along the minus strand of OZ010797.1, from coordinate 573,304 downwards.
GTATTCGGTTTTTCTTTATTTTACATTTCTAAAAACTCACATTTGAGAACAACTTTAAAACCGAAAAATTTTTACGACATTCATTTGGAAATGTGCTTTTTTATTAGGAAATTAATTTTCAGCCGTGCACCGGAATGTAATTCGAAAATATTGCGTGTTTTGTATTCGGTATATCATTTTCAAGATTTCCTAACAATGGTTTCATTGTTTAAACAATGCATTCAGTTTTACTTCATTTTACATTTTTAAAAACTCACATTTGAGAACAACTTTAAAACCGAAAAATTTTACGTCATTCATTTGGAAATGGGCTTTTCTATTAGGAAATTAATTTTCAGCCGTGCACCGGAATATAATTCGAAAATATTGCATGTTTTGTATTCGGTATATCAATTTCCAGGGTTCCCTAACAATGGTTTCATTGTTTAAACAATGTATTCGGTTTTGCTTCATTTTACATTTCTAAAAATTCACACAGGCGAACAACTTAAAACCGAGAAATTTTTACGTCTTTCATTTGGAAATGTGCTTATTAACTAGAAAATTAATTTTGAGCCGTGCACCGGAATTTAATTCGAAAATATTGCGTATTTTGTATTCGGAATATCAGTTTATAGGATTTCCTAACAATGGTTTCATTGTTTAGACAATGTATTCAGTTTTTCTTTATTTTACATTTCTAGAAATTCACACCGGCGAACACCTTTAAAACGAAAAAATATTTACGTCATTCATTTGGAAATGTGCTTTTTAATTAGGAATTTAATTTTAAGCCGTGCACCGGAATGTAATGCGAAAATATTGCGTGTTTTTTATTCGGTATATCAGTTTCCAGGATTCCCTAACAATGGTTTCATTGTTTAAACAATGTATTCGGTTTTTCTTCATTTTATATTTCTAAAAATTCCCACATTCGAACAACTTTAAAACCGAGAATTTTATACGTCTTTCATTTGGAAATGTGCTTATTTATTTGAAAATTATTTTTCAGCCGTGCACCAGAATTTAATTCGAAAATATTGCGTGTTTTGTATTCGGTATATCATTTTCCAAGATTTCCTAACAATGGTTTCATTGTTTAAACAATGCATTCAGTTTTACTTCATTTTACATTTCTAAAAACTCACATTTGAGAACAACTTTAAAACCGAAAAATTTTACGTCATTCATTTGGAAATGTGCTTTTTTATTAGGAAATTAATTTTCAGCCGTGAACTGGAATTTAATTCGAAAATATTGCGTGTTTTGTATTCGGTATATCAGTTTATAGGATTTCCTAACAATGGTTCCATTGTTTAAACAATGTATTCAGTTTTACTTTATTTTACATTTCTAGAAATTCACACCGGCGAACACCTTTAAAACGAAAAAATATTTACGTCATTCATTTGGAAATGTGCTTTTTAATTAGGAATTTAATTTTAAGCCGTGCACCGGAATGTAATGCGAAAATATTGCGTGTTTTTTATTCGGTATATCAGTTTCCAGGATTCCCTAACAATGGTTTCATTTTTTAAACAATATATTCGGTTTTACTTTATTTTATATTTCTAAAAATTCCCACATTCGAACAACTTTAAAACCGAGAAATTTATACGTCTTTTATTTGGAAATGTGCTTATTTATTTGAAATTTAATTTTCAGCCGTGCACCAGAATTTAGTTCGAAAATACTGCGTGTTTTGTATTCGGTATATCAATTTCCAGGATTCCCTAACAATGGTTTCATTGTTTAAACAATGTATTCGGTTTTGCTTCATTTAACATTTCTAAAACTTCATCTAACATTTTTAAAACCGAAAAATTTTTACATAATTCATTTGAAAGTGTGCTTATGTCCAAGCCGCGAATAGATCTCCAGTGCTCTACCACTAAGCCACAAGGACGATGGCATCTCTCACTTATAAAAGTCGGTAAGGTTGCAACCACAGCACTAGATGGAGAAGACTTCAAGAGCACACAATCTAGTGGCGAAAAATGAGTAGCAAATGAACCCAGCATCGGTGAATTTACATTTTTAATTAATTTTTGAACTAGTTTTCAGCAGTGAAATTACGCTAGAAATTATTGAATATTAAATACGTGAATAATCATATTGCTAACAAGTCGTTAACAGACTTATATAAGTGACAGATGCCAAGCTGGGAATCGTCCTTGTGGCTTAGTGGTAGAGCACTGGAGATCCAGGCGCCCGGGATCGATTCCCGTCTTGGACATTTTTCACTAAGTTGGTTTACGATTTGTTAGCATTGTGATTATTCACGTATTTAATATTCAATATTTTCATTGTTTAAACAATATTTTGTTTTACTTTATTTTGCATTTCAAAAAACTCACACAGGTGGACAATTTTAAAACCGAAAAATTTTTACTTCATTCATTTGTAAATATGCTTTTTTATTAGGAAATTAATTTTCAGCCGTGCACTGGAATTTGATGCGAAAATATATTGTGTTTTGCATTGGATATATCAGTTTCCAGGATTCCCTAACAATGGTTTCATTGTTTAAACAATGTATTCGGTTTTTCTTTATTTTACATTTCTAAAAACTCACATTTGAGAACAACTTTAAAACCGAAAAATTTTTACGACATTCATTTGGAAATGTGCTTTTTTAGTAGGAAATTAATTTTCAGCCGTGCACCGGAATGTAATTCGAAAATATTGCGTGTTTTGTATTCGGTATATCATTTTCAAGATTTCCTAACAATGGTTTCATTGTTTAAACAATGCATTCAGTTTTACTTCATTTTACATTTTTAAAAACTCACATTTGAGAACAACTTTAAAACCGAAAAATTTTACGTCATTCATTTGGAAATGGGCTTTTCTATTAGGAAATTAATTTTCAGCCGTGCACCGGAATATAATTCGAAAATATTGCATGTTTTGTATTCGGTATATCAATTTCCAGGGTTCCCTAACAATGGTTTCATTGTTTAAACAATGTATTCGGTTTTGCTTCATTTTACATTTCTAAAAATTCACACAGGCGAACAACTTTAAAACCGAGAAATTTTTACGTCTTTCATTTGGAAATGTGCTTATTAATTAGAAAATTAATTTTGAGCCGTGCACCGGAATTTAATTCGAAAATATTGCGTATTTTGTATTCGGAATATCAGTTTATAGGATTTCCTAACAATGGTTTCATTGTTTAGACAATGTATTCAGTTTTTCTTTATTTTACATTTCTAGAAATTCACACCGGCGAACACCTTTAAAACGAAAAAATATTTACGTCATTCATTTGGAAATGTGCTTTTTAATTAGGAATTTAATTTTAAGCCGTGCACCGGAATGTAATGCGAAAGTATTGCGTGTTTTTTATTCGGTATATCAGTTTCCAGGATTCCCTAACAATGGTTTCATTTTTTAAACAATATATTCGGTTTTACTTCATTTAACATTTCTAAAAGTTCACACTAGCGAACAGCTTTAAAACCAAGAAATTTTTACGTCTTGCATTTGGAAATGTGCTTATTTATTAGAAAATTAATTTTCAGCCGTGCACCGGAATTTAATTCGAAAATATTGCGTGTTTTGTATTCGGTATATCAGTTTATAGGATTTCCTAACAATGGTTTCATTGTTTAAACAATGTATTCAGTTTTACTTTATTTTACATTTCTAGAAATTCACACCGGCGACCTCCTTTAAAACGAAAAAATATTTACGTCATTCATTTGGATATGTGCTTTTTAATTAGGAATTTAATTTTAAGCCGTGCACCGGAATGTAATGCGAAAATATTGCGTGTTTTTTATTCGGTATATAAGTTTCCAGGATTCCCTAACAATGGTTTCATTGTTTAAACAATGTATTCGGTTTTTCTTCATTTTATATTTCTAAAAATTCCCACATTCGAACAACTTTAAAACCAAGAAATTTATACGTCTTTTATTTGGAAATGTGCTTATTTATTTGAAATTTAATTTTCAGCCGTGCACCAGAATTTAGTTCGAAAATACCGCGTGTTTTGTATTCGGTATATCAATTTCCAGGATTCCCTAACAATGGTTTCATTGTTTAAACAATGTATTCGGTTTTGCTTCATTTAACATTTCTAAAACTTCATCTAACATTTTTAAAACCGAAAAATTTTTACATAATTCATTTGAAAGTGTGCTTATGTCCAAGCCGCGAATAGATCTCCAGTGCTCTACCACTAAGCCACAAGGACGATGGCATCTCTCACTTATAAAAGTCGGTAAGGTTGCACCACAGCACTAGATGGAGAAGACTTCAAGAGCACACAATCTAGTGGCGAAAAATGAGTAGCATATGAACCCAGCATCGGTGAATTTACATTTTTAATTAATTTTTGAACTAGTTTTCAGCAGTGAAATTACGCTAGAAATTATTGAATATTAAATACGTGAATAATCATATTGCTAACAAGTCGTTAACAGACTTATATAAGTGACAGATGCCAAGCTGGGAATCGTCCTTGTGGCTTAGTGGTAGAGCACTGGAGATCCAGGCGCCCGGGATCGATTCCCGTCTTGGACATTTTTCACTAAGTTGGTTTACGATTTGTTAGCAATGTGATTATTCACGTATTTAATATTCAATATTTTCATTGTTTAAACAATATTTTGTTTTACTTTATTTTGCATTTCAAAAAACTCACACAGGTGGACAATTTTAAAACCGAAAAATTTTTACTTCATTCATTTGTAAATATGCTTTTTTATTAGGAAATTAATTTTCAGCCGTGCACTGGAATTTGATGCGAAAATATATTGTGTTTTGCATTGGATATATCAGTTTCCAGGATTCCCTAACAATGGTTTCATTGTTTAAACAATGTATTCGGTTTTTCTTTATTTTACATTTCTAAAAACTCACATTTGAGAACAACTTTAAAACCGAAAAATTTTTACGACATTCATTTGGAAATGTGCTTTTTTATTAGGAAATTAATTTTCAGCCGTGCACCGGAATGTAATTCGAAAATATTGCGTGTTTTGTATTCGGTATATCATTTTCAAGATTTCCTAACAATGGTTTCATTGTTTAAACAATGCATTCAGTTTTACTTCATTTTACATTTTTAAAAACTCACATTTGAGAACAACTTTAAAACCGAAAAATTTTACGTCATTCATTTGGAAATGGGCTTTTCTATTAGGAAATTAATTTTCAGCCGTGCACCGGAATATAATTCGAAAATATTGCATGTTTTGTATTCGGTATATCAATTTCCAGGGTTCCCTAACAATGGTTTCATTGTTTAAACAATGTATTCGGTTTTGCTTCATTTTACATTTCTAAAAATTCACACAGGCGAACAACTTAAAACCGAGAAATTTTTACGTCTTTCATTTGGAAATGTGCTTATTAACTAGAAAATTAATTTTGAGCCGTGCACCGGAATTTAATTCGAAAATATTGCGTATTTTGTATTCGGAATATCAGTTTATAGGATTTCCTAACAATGGTTTCATTGTTTAGACAATGTATTCAGTTTTTCTTTATTTTACATTTCTAGAAATTCACACCGGCGAACACCTTTAAAACGAAAAAATATTTACGTCATTCATTTGGAAATGTGCTTTTTAATTAGGAATTTAATTTTAAGCCGTGCACCGGAATGTAATGCGAAAATATTGCGTGTTTTTTATTCGGTATATCAGTTTCCAGGATTCCCTAACAATGGTTTCATTGTTTAAACAATGTATTCGGTTTTTCTTCATTTTATATTTCTAAAAATTCCCACATTCGAACAACTTTAAAACCGAGAATTTTATACGTCTTTCATTTGGAAATGTGCTTATTAACTAGAAAATTAATTTTGAGCCGTGCACCGGAATTTAATTCGAAAATATTGCGTATTTTGTATTCGGAATATCAGTTTATAGGATTTCCTAACAATGGTTTCATTGTTTAGACAATGTATTCAGTTTTTCTTTATTTTACATTTCTAGAAATTCACACCGGCGAACACCTTTAAAACGAAAAAATATTTACGTCATTCATTTGGAAATGTGCTTTTTAATTAGGAATTTAATTTTAAGCCGTGCACCGGAATGTAATGCGAAAATATTGCGTGTTTTGTATTCGGTATATCATTTTCCAAGATTTCCTAACAATGGTTTCATTGTTTAAACAATGCATTCAGTTTTACTTCATTTTACATTTCTAAAAACTCACATTTGAGAACAACTTTAAAACCGAAAAATTTTACGTCATTCATTTGGAAATGTGCTTTTTTATTAGGAAATTAATTTTCAGCCGTGAACTGGAATTTAATTCGAAAATATTGCGTGTTTTGTATTCGGTATATCAGTTTATAGGATTTCCTAACAATGGTTTCATTGTTTAAACAATGTATTCAGTTTTACTTTATTTTACATTTCTAGAAATTCACACCGGCGAACACCTTTAAAACGAAAAAATATTTACGTCATTCATTTGGAAATGTGCTTTTTAATTAGGAATTTAATTTTAAGCCGTGCACCGGAATGTAATGCGAAAATATTGCGTGCTTTTTATTCGGTATATCAGTTTCCAGGATTCCCTAACAATGGTTTCATTTTTTAAACAATATATTCGGTTTTACTTTATTTTACATTTCTAAAAACTCACATTTGAGGACAACTTTAAAACCGAAAAATTTTTACGTCATTCATTTGGAAATGTGCTTTTTTATTGGGAAATTAATTTTCTGCCGTGCACCGGAATTTAGTTCGAAAATATTGCGTGATTTGTATTCGGTATATCAATTTCGATGAATTCTTAACAATGGTTTCATTGTTTAAACAATGTATTCGGTTTTTCTTCATTTAACATTTCTAAAAATTCACACTAGTGAACAGCTTTAAAACCGAGAAATTTTTACGTCTTTCATTTAAAAATGTGCTTATTTATTAGAAAATTAATTTTCAGCCGTGCACCGGAATTTAATTCGAAAATATTGCGTGTTTTGTATTCGGTATATCAGTTTCCAGGATTCCCTAACAATGGTTTCATTGTTTAAACAATGTATTCGGTTTTTCTTCATTTTATATTTCTAAAAATTCCCACATTCGAACAACTTTAAAACCGAGAAATTTATATGTCTTTCATTTGGAAATGTGCTTATTTATTTGAAAATTAATTTTCAGCCGTGCACCAGAATTTAATTCGAAAATATTGCGTGTTTTGTATTCGGTATATCATTTTCCAAGATTTCCTAACAATAGTTTCATTGTTTAAACAATGCATTCAGTTTTACTTCATGTTACATTTCTAAAAACTCACATTTGAGAACAACTTTAAAACCGAAAAATTTTACGTCATTCATTTGGTAATGTGTTTTTTTATTAGGAAATTAATTTTCAGCCGGGCACCGGAATTTAATTCGAAAATATTGCGTGTTTTGTATTCGGTATATTAGTTTATAGGATTTCCTAACAATGGTTTCATTGTTTATACAATGTATTCAGTTTTACTTTATTTTACATTTCTAGAAATTCACACCGGCGAACACCTTTAAAACGAAAAAATATTTACGTCATTCATTTGGAAATGTGCTTTTTAATTAGGAATTTAATTTTAAGCCGTGCACCGGAATGTAATGCGAAAATATTGCGTGTTTTTTATTCGGTATATCAGTTTCCAGGATTACCTAACAATGGTTTCATTTTTTAAACAATGTATTCGGTTTTACTTTATTTCACATTTCTAAAAACTCATACAGGGGAACTGCTTTAAAACCGAAAATTTTTCACGTAATTCATTTGGAAATGTGCTTTTTTATTAGGAAATTAATTTTCACCCGAGCACTGGAATTTAATGCGAAATTATATCGTGTTTTGTATTGGGTATATCAGTTTCCATGATTCCCTAACAATGGTATCATTGTTTAAACAATGTATTCGGTTTTGCTTCATTTTACATTTCTAAAAATTCACGCAGGCGAACAACTTTAAAACCGAGAAATTTTTACGTCTTTCATTTGGAAATGTGCTTATTTATTAGAAAATTAATTTTCAGCCGTGCACTAGAATTTAATTCGAAAATATTGCGTGTTTTGTATTCGGTATATCAGTTTCAATGATTTCCTAACAATGGTATCATTGTTTAAACAATGTATTCAGTTTTACTTTATTTTACATTTCTAAAAATTCATACAGGCGAACACCTTTAAAACGAAAAAATATTTTCATCATTCATTTGGAAATGTGCTTTTTTATTAGAAAATTAATATTAAGCCGTGCACCGGAATTTATTTCGAAAATATTGCGTATTTTGTATTCGGAATATCAGTTTATAGGATTTCCTAACAATGGTTTCATTGTTTAGACAATGTATTCAGTTTTTCTTTATTTTACATTTCTAGAAATTCACACCGGCGAACACCTTTAAAACGAAAAAATATTTACGTCATTCATTTGGAAATGTGCTTTTTAATTAGGAATTTAATTTTAAGCCGTGCACCGGAATGTAATGCGAAAGTATTGCGTGTTTTTTATTCGGTATATCAGTTTCCAGGATTCCCTAACAATGGTTTCATTTTTTAAACAATATATTCGGTTTTACTTCATTTAACATTTCTAAAAGTTCACACTAGCGAACAGCTTTAAAACCAAGAAATTTTTACGTCTTGCATTTGGAAATGTGCTTATTTATTAGAAAATTAATTTTCAGCCGTGCACCGGAATTTAATTCGAAAATATTGCGTGTTTTGTATTCGGTATATCAGTTTATAGGATTTCCTAACAATGGTTTCATTGTTTAAACAATGTATTCAGTTTTACTTTATTTTACATTTCTAGAAATTCACACCGGCGAACTCCTTTAAAACGAAAAAATATTTACGTCATTCATTTGGATATGTGCTTTTTAATTAGGAATTTAATTTTAAGCCGTGCACCGGAATGTAATGCGAAAATATTGCGTGTTTTTTATTCGGTATATAAGTTTCCAGGATTCCCTAACAATGGTTTCATTGTTTAAACAATGTATTCGGTTTTTCTTCATTTTATATTTCTAAAAATTCCCACATTCGAACAACTTTAAAACCGAGAAATTTATACGTCTTTTATTTGGAAATGTGCTTATTTATTTGAAATTTAATTTTCAGCCGTGCACCAGAATTTAGTTCGAAAATACCGCGTGTTTTGTATTCGGTATATCAATTTCCAGGATTCCCTAACAATGGTTTCATTGTTTAAACAATGTATTCGGTTTTGCTTCATTTAACATTTCTAAAACTTCATCTAACATTTTTAAAACCGAAAAATTTTTACATAATTCATTTGAAAGTGTGCTTATGTCCAAGCCGCGAATAGATCTCCAGTGCTCTACCACTAAGCCACAAGGACGATGGCATCTCTCACTTATAAAAGTCGGTAAGGTTGCAACCACAGCACTAGATGGAGAAGACTTCAAGAGCACACAATCTAGTGGCGAAAAATGAGTAGCATATGAACCCAGCATCGGTGAATTTACATTTTTAATTAATTTTTGAACTAGTTTTCAGCAGTGAAATTACGCTAGAAATTATTGAATATTAAATACGTGAATAATCATATTGCTAACAAGTCGTTAACAGACTTATATAAGTGACAGATGCCAAGCTGGGAATCGTCCTTGTGGCTTAGTGGTAGAGCACTGGAGATCCAGGCGCCCGGGATCGATTCCCGTCTTGGACATTTTTCACTAAGTTGGTTTACGATTTGTTAGCAATGTGATTATTCACGTATTTAATATTCAATATTTTCATTGTTTAAACAATATTTTGTTTTACTTTATTTTGCATTTCAAAAAACTCACACAGGTGGACAATTTTAAAACCGAAAAATTTTTACTTCATTCATTTGTAAATATGCTTTTTTATTAGGAAATTAATTTTCAGCCGTGCACTGGAATTTGATGCGAAAATATATTGTGCTTTGCATTGGATATATCAGTTTCCAGGATTCCCTAACAATGGTTTCATTGTTTAAACAATGTATTCGGTTTTTCTTTATTTTACATTTCTAAAAACTCACATTTGAGAACAACTTTAAAACCGAAAAATTTTTACGACATTCATTTGGAAATGTGCTTTTTTATTAGGAAATTAATTTTCAGCCGTGCACCGGAATGTAATTCGAAAATATTGCGTGTTTTGTATTCGGTATATCATTTTCAAGATTTCCTAACAATGGTTTCATTGTTTAAACAATGCATTCAGTTTTACTTCATTTTACATTTTTAAAAACTCACATTTGAGAACAACTTTAAAACCGAAAAATTTTACGTCATTCATTTGGAAATGGGCTTTTCTATTAGGAAATTAATTTTCAGCCGTGCACCGGAATATAATTCGAAAATATTGCATGTTTTGTATTCGGTATATCAATTTCCAGGGTTCCCTAACAATGGTTTCATTGTTTAAACAATGTATTCGGTTTTGCTTCATTTTACATTTCTAAAAATTCACACAGGCGAACAACTTAAAACCGAGAAATTTTTACGTCTTTCATTTGGAAATGTGCTTATTAACTAGAAAATTAATTTTGAGCCGTGCACCGGAATTTAATTCGAAAATATTGCGTATTTTGTATTCGGAATATCAGTTTATAGGATTTCCTAACAATGGTTTCATTGTTTAGACAATGTATTCAGTTTTTCTTTATTTTACATTTCTAGAAATTCACACCGGCGAACACCTTTAAAACGAAAAAATATTTACGTCATTCATTTGGAAATGTGCTTTTTAATTAGGAATTTAATTTTAAGCCGTGCACCGGAATGTAATGCGAAAATATTGCGTGTTTTTTATTCGGTATATCAGTTTCCAGGATTCCCTAACAATGGTTTCATTGTTTAAACAATGTATTCGGTTTTTCTTCATTTTATATTTCTAAAAATTCCCACATTCGAAGAACTTTAAAACCGAGAAATTTATACGTCTTTCATTTGGAAATGTGCTTATTTATTTGAAAATTATTTTTCAGCCGTGCACCAGAATTTAATTCGAAAATATTGCGTGTTTTGTATTCGGTATATCATTTTCCAAGATTTCCTAACAATGGTTTCATTGTTTAAACAATGCATTCAGTTTTACTTCATTTTACATTTCTAAAAACTCACATTTGAGAACAACTTTAAAACCGAAAAATTTTACGTCATTCATTTGGAAATGTGCTTTTTTATTAGGAAATTAATTTTCAGCCGTGAACTGGAATTTAATTCGAAAATATTGCGTGTTTTGTATTCGGTATATCAGTTTATAGGATTTCCTAACAATGGTTTCATTGTTTAAACAATGTATTCAGTTTTACTTTATTTTACATTTCTAGAAATTCACACCGGCGAACACCTTTAAAACGAAAAAATATTTACGTCATTCATTTGGAAATGTGCTTTTTAATTAGGAATTTAATTTTAAGCCGTGCACCGGAATGTAATGCGAAAATATTGCGTGTTTTTTATTCGGTATATCAGTTTCCAGGATTCCCTAACAATGGTTTCATTTTTTAAACAATATATTCGGTTTTACTTTATTTTACATTTCTAAAAACTCACATTTGAGGACAACTTTAAAACCGAAAAATTTTTACGTCATTCATTTGGAAATGTGCTTTTTTATTGGGAAATTAATTTTCTGCCGTGCACCGGAATTTAGTTCGAAAATATTGCGTGATTTGTATTCGGTATATCAGTTTCGATGAATTCTTAACAATGGTTTCATTGTTTAAACAATGTATTCGGTTTTTCTTCATTTTATATTTCTAAAAATTCCCACATTCGAACAACTTTAAAACCGAGAAATTTATATGTCTTTTATTTGGAAATGTGCTTATTTATTTGAAAATTAATTTTCAGCCGTGCACCAGAATTTAATTCGAAAATATTGCGTGTTTTGTATTCGGTATATCATTTTCCAAGATTTCCTAACAAGAGTTTCATTGTTTAAACAATGCATTCAGTTTTACTTCATGTTACATTTCTAAAAACTCACATTTGAGAACAACTTTAAAACCGAAAAATTTTACGTCATTCATTTGGTAATGTGTTTTTTTATTAGGAAATTAATTTTCAGCCGGGCACCGGAATTTAATTCGAAAATATTGCGTGTTTTGTATTCGGTATATTAGGTTATAGGATTTCCTAACAATGGTTTCATTGTTTAAACAATGTATTCAGTTTTACTTTATTTTACATTTCTAGAAATTCACACCGGCGAACACCTTTAAAACGAAAAAATATTTACGTCATTCATTTGGAAATGTGCTTTTTACTTAGGAATTTAATTTTACGCCGTGCACCGGAATGTAATGCGAAAATATTGCGTGTTTTTTATTCGGTATATCAGTTTCCAGGATTCCCTAACAATGGTTTCATTTTTTAAACAATGTATTCGATTTTACTTTATTTCACATTTCTAAAAACTCATACAGGGGAACTGCTTTAAAACCGAAAATTTTTCACGTAATTCATTTGGAAATGTGCTTTTTTATTAGGAAATTAATTTTCACCCGAGCACTGGAATTTAATGCGAAATTATATCGTGTTTTGTATTGGGTATATCAGTTTCCATGATTCCCTAACAATGGTATCATTGTTTAAACAATGTATTCGGTTTTGCTTCATTTTACATTTCTAAAAATTCACGCAGGCGAACAACTTTAAAACCGAGAAATTTTTACGTCTTTCATTTGGAAATGTGCTTATTTATTAGGAAATTAATTTTCAGTCGTGCACCGGAATTTAATTCGAAAATATTGCGTGTTTTGTGTTCGGTATATCAGTTTATAGGATTTCCTAACAATGGTTTCATTGTTTAAACAATGTATTCAGTTTTACTTTATTTTACATTTCTAGAAATTCACACCGGCGAACACCTTTAAAACGACAAAATATTTACGTCATTCATTTGGAAATGTGCTTTTTAATTAGGAATTTAATTTTAAGCCGTGCACCGGAATGTAATGCGAAAATATTGCGTGTTTTTTATTCGGTATATCAGTTTCCAGGATTCTCTAACAATGGTTTCATTTTTTAAACAATATATTCGGTTTTACTTTATTTTACATTTCTAAAAACTCACATTTGAGGACAACTTTAAAACCGAAAAATTTTTACGTCATTCATTTGGAAATGTGCTTTTTTATTAGGAAATTAATTTTCTGCCGTGCACCGGAATTTAGTTCAAAAATATTGCGTGATTTGTATTCGGTATATCAGTTTCAATGAATTCTTAACAATGGTTTCATTGTTTAAACAATGTATTCGGTTTTTCTTTATTTTACATTTCTATAAACTCACATTTTTCAGCCGTGCACCGGAATTTAATTCTAAAACATTGCGTGTTTTGTATTCGGTATATCAATTTCCAGGGTTCCCTAACAATGGTTTCATTGTTTAAACAATGTATTCGGTTTTGCTTCATTTTACATTCCTAAAACTTCACACAGGCGAACAACTTTAAAACCGAAAAATTTTTACGTCATTCATTTTTAAATGTACTTATTTATTAGGAAATTAATTTTCAGCCGTGCACCGGAATTTAATTCGAAAATATTGCGTGTTTTGTATATGGTTTATCAGTTTCCAGGATTCCCTAACAATGGTTTCATTGTTTAAACAATGCATTCAGTTTTACTTCATTTTACATTTCTAAAAACTCACATTTGAGAACAACTTTAAAACCGAAAAATTTTACGTCATTCATTTGGAAATGTGCTTTTTTATTAGGAAATTAATTTTCAGCCGTGAACTGGAATTTAATTCGAAAATATTGCGTGTTTTGTATTCGGTATATCAGTTTATAGGATTTCCTAACAATGGTTTCATTGTTTAAACAATGTATTCAGTTTTACTTTATTTTACATTTCTAGAAATTCACACCGGCGAACACCTTTAAAACGAAAAAATATTTACGTCATTCATTTGGAAATGTGCTTTTTAATTAGGAATTTAATTTTAAGCCGTGCACCGGAATGTAATGCGAAAATATTGCGTGTTTTTTATTCGGTATATCAGTTTCCAGGATTCCCTAACAATGGTTTCATTTTTTAAACAATGTATTCAGTTTTTCTTTATTTTACATTTCAAAAAACTCACCTTGCCGATCTACTTTAAAACGGAAAAATTTTTACGTCATTCATTTGGAAATGAGCTAATTTATTACGAAAAACACTTTCAGCCGTGCACAGGAATTTAATTCGAAAATATTTCGTGTTTTGTATTCGGTATAACAGTTTACAGCATTTTCTAACAATGGTTTCATTTTTCCATTATCGGTTTTACTTCATTTTAAATTTCTAAAAATTTGCACAGGAGAACACCTTTAAAACGGCAAATAATTTACGTCATTCATTTGGAAATGTGCTAATTTATTAGGAAATTAACTTCTAGCCGTGCACCGGAATTTAAATCGAAAATATTGCATGTTTTGTATTCAGTATATCAGTTATTTGGGATATCCTAACAATGCAGTAGATTAATATTAATACAATTATTCTAGTTGGTAAATAAATCATCTAATATCCTAACAATGGTTTCATTGTTTAAACAATGTATTCGGTTTTACTTTATTTTACATTTCTAAAAACTCACACAGGGGAACAAATTTAAAACCGAAAAATGATTACTTCATTCATCAGTTAATGTGCACATTTATTGCGAAATTAATTTTCAGCCGGGCACCGGAATTTAATGCAAAAATATTGCGTGTTTTGTATTTGGTATATCAGTTTCCAGGATTCCTTAATAATGGTTTCATTTTTTAATTAATTTTTAACTACTTTTCAGCTGTGAAATTACGCTTGAAATTATTGAATATTAAATACGTGAATAATCACATTGCTACAAAGTCTTTAACAGACTTATATAAGTGAGCGATGCCAAGCTGGGCATCGTCCTTGTGGCTTAGTGGTCCAGGGTCCAATGATCGATTCCCGGCTTGGACATTTTTCCCTAAGTTGGTGTACGACTTGTTAGCAATGTGATTATTCACGTATTTAGTATTCAATGGTTTCATTGTTTAAACAATATTCGGTTTTACTTTATTTTACATTTCTAATAATTCACACAGACGAACACCTTTAAAACGAAAAAGCATTTGCGTCATTCATTTGGAATTGTGCTTTTTTAATAGGAAATTAATTTTCAACCGTGCACCGGAATGTAATGCGAAAATATTGCGCGTTTTTTATTCGGTATATCAGTTTCCATGATTCCCTAACAATGGTTTCATTGTTTAAACAATGTATTCGGTTTTGCTTCATTTAACATTTCTAAAACTTCATCTAACATTTTTAAAACCGAAAAATTTTTACATAATTCATTTGAAAGTGTGCTTATGTCCAAGCCGCGAATAGATCTCCAGTGCTCTACCACTAAGCCACAAGGACGATGGCATCTCTCACTTATAAAAGTCGGTAAGGTTGCAACCACAGCACTAGATGGAGAAGACTTCAAGAGCACACAATCTAGTGGCGAAAAATGAGTAGCAAATGAACCCAGCATCGGTGAATTTACATTTTTAATTAATTTTTGAACTAGTTTTCAGCAGTGAAATTACGCTAGAAATTATTGAATATTAAATACGTGAATAATCATATTGCTAACAAGTCGTTAACAGACTTATATAAGTGACAGATGCCAAGCTGGGAATCGTCCTTGTGGCTTAGTGGTAGAGCACTGGAGATCCAGGCGCCCGGGATCGATTCCCGTCTTGGACATTTTTCACTAAGTTGGTTTACGATTTGTTAGCAATGTGATTATTCACGTATTTAATATTCAATATTTTCATTGTTTAAACAATATTTTGTTTTACTTTATTTTGCATTTCAAAAAACTCACACAGGTGGACAATTTTAAAACCGAAAAATTTTTACTTCATTCATTTGTAAATATGCTTTTTTATTAGGAAATTAATTTTCAGCCGTGCACTGGAATTTGATGCGAAAATATATTGTGTTTTGCATTGGATATATCAGTTTCCAGGATTCCCTAACAATGGTTTCATTGTTTAAACAATGTATTCGGTTTTTCTTTATTTTAAATTTCTAAAAACTCACATTTGAGAACAACTGTAAAACCGAAAAATTTTTACGACATTCATTTGGAAATGTGCTTTTTAATTAGGAATTTAATTTTAAGCCGTGCACCGGAATGTAATGCGAAAATATTGCGTGTTTTTTATTCGGTATATCAGTTTCCAGGATTCCCTAACAATGGTTTCATTGTTTAAACAATGTATTCGGTTTTTCTTCATTTTATATTTCTAAAAATTCCCACATTCGAACAACTTTAAAACCGAGAAATTTATACGTCTTTCATTTGGAAATGTGCTTATTTATTTGAAAATTAATTTTCAGCCGTGCACGAGAATTTAATTCGAAAATATTGCGTGTTTTGTATTCGGTATATCATTTTCCAAGATTTCCTAACAATGGTTTCATTGTTTAAACAATGCATTCAGTTTTACTTCATTTTACATTTCTAAAAACTCACATTTGAGAACAACTTTAAAACCGAAAAATTTTACGTCATTCATTTGGAAATGTGCTTTTTTATTAGGAAATTAATTTTCAGCCGTGAACTGGAATTTAATTCGAAAATATTGCGTGTTTTGTATTCGGTATATCAGTTTATAGGATTTCCTAACAATGGTTTCATTGTTTAAACAATGTATTCAGTTTTACTTTATTTTACATTTCTAGAAATTCACACTGGCGAACACCTTTAAAACGAAAAAATATTTACGTCATTCATTTGGAAATGTGCTTTTTAATTAGGAATTTAATTTTAAGCCGTGCACCGGAATGTAATGCGAAAATATTGCGTGTTTTTTATTCGGTATATCAGTTTCCAGGATTCCCTAACAATGGTTTCATTTTTTAAACAATATATTCGGTTTTACTTTATTTTACATTTCTAAAAACTCACATTTGAGGACAACTTTTAAACCGAAAAATTTTTACGTCATTCATTTGGAAATGTGCTTTTTTATTAGGAAATTAATTTTCTGCCGTGCACCGGAATTTAGTTCGAAAATATTGCGTGATTTGTATTCGGTATATCAGTTTCAATGAATTCTTAACAATGGTTTCATTGTTTAAACAATGTATTCGGTTTTGCTTCATTTAACATTTCTAAAAATTCACACTAGTGAACAGCTTTAAAACCGAGAAATTTTTACGTCTTTCATTTAAAAATGTGCTTATTTATTAGAAAATTAATTTTCAGCCGTGCACCGGAATTTAATTCGAAAATATTGCGTGTTTTGTATTCGGTATATCAGTTTCCAGGATTCCCTAACAATGGTTTCATTGTTTAAACAATGTATTCGGTTTTTCTTCATTTTATATTTCTAAAAATTCCCACATTCGAACAACTTTAAAACCGAGAAATTTATACGTCTTTCATTTGGAAATGTGCTTATTTATTTGAAAATTAATTTTCAGCCGTGCACCAGAATTTAATTCGAAAATATTGCGTGTTTTGTATTCGGTATATCATTTTCCAAGATTTCCTAACAATAGTTTCATTGTTTAAACAATGCATTCAGTTTTACTTCATTTTACATTTCAAAAAACTCACATTTGAGAACAACTTTAAAACCGAAAAATTTTACGTCATTCATTTGTAAATGTGCTTTTTTATTAGGAAATTAATTTTCAGCCGAGCACTGGAATTTAATGCGAAATTATATCGTGTTTTGTATTGGGTATATCAGTTTCCATGATTCCCTAACAATGGTATCATTGTTTAAACAATGTATTCGGTTTTGCTTCATTTTACATTTCTAAAAATTCACGCAGGCGAACAACTTTAAAACCGAGAAATTTTTACGTCTTTCATTTGGAAATGTGCTTATTTATTAGAAAATTAATTTTCAGCCGTGCACTAGAATTTAATTCGAAAATATTGCGTGTTTTGTATTCGGTATATCAGTTTCAATGATTTCCTAACAATGGTATCATTGTTTAAACAATGTATTCAGTTTTACTTTATTTTACATTTCTAAAAATTCATACAGGCGAACACCTTTAAAACGAAAAAATATTTTCATCATTCATTTGGAAATGTGCTTTTTTATTAGAAAATTAATTTTAAGCCGTGCACCGGAATTTATTTCGAAAATATTGCATGTTTTGTATTCGGTACATCAGTTTACAGGATTTCCTATCAATGGTTTCATCGTTTAAACAATGTATTCGGCTTTACTTTTTTTTACATTTCTAAAAACTCACACAGGCGAACTACTTTAAAACCGAAAAATATTTACGTCATTCATTTGGAAATGTGCTTATTTATTAGGAAATTAATTTTCAGTCGTGCACCGGAATTTAATTCGAAAATATTGCGTGTTTTGTATTCGGTATATCTATTTCCAGGATTCCCTAACAATGGTTTCATTGTTTAAACAATGTATTCGGTTTTTCTTCATTTTATATTTCTAAAAATTCCCACATTCGAACAACTTTAAAACCGAGAAATTTATACGTCTTTCATTTGGAAATGTGCTTATTTATTTGAAAATTAATTTTCAGCCGTGCACCAGAATTTAATTCGAAAATATTGCGTGTTTTGTATTCGGTATATCATTTTCCAAGATTTCCTAACAATGGTTTCATTGTTTAAACAATGCATTCAGTTTTACTTCATTTTACATTTCTAAAAACTCACATTTGAGAACAACTTTAAAACCGAAAAATTTTACGTCATTCATTTGGAAATGTGCTTTTTTATTAGGAAATTAATTTTCAGCCGTGAACTGGAATTTAATCCGAAAATATTGCGTGTTTTGTATTCGGTATATCAGTTTATAGGATTTCCTAACAATGGTTTCATTGTTTAAACAATGTATTCAGTTTTACTTTATTTTACATTTCTAGAAATTCACACCGGCGAACACCTTTAAAACGACAAAATATTTACGTCATTCATTTGGAAATGTGCTTTTTAATTAGGAATTTAATTTTAAGCCGTGCACCGGAATGTAATGCGAAAATATTGCGTGTTTTTTATTCGGTATATCAGTTTCCAGGATTTCCTAACAATGGTTTCATTTTTTAAACAATATATTCGGTTTTACTTTATTTTACATTTCTAAAAACTCACATTTGAGGACAACTTTAAAACCGAAAAATTTTTACGTCGATCATTTGGAAATGTGCTTTTTTATTAGGAAATTAATTTTCTGCCGTGCACCGGAATTTAGTTCGAAAATATTGCGTGATTTGTATTCGGTATATCAGTTTCAATGAATTCTTAACAATGGTTTCATTGTTTAAACAATGTATTCGGTTTTGCTTCATTTAACATTTCTAAAAATTCACACTAGTGAACAGCTTTAAAACCGAGAAATTTTTACGTCTTTCATTTAAAAATGTGCTTATTTATTAGAAAATTAATTTTCAGCCGTGCACCTGAATTTAATTCGAAAATATTGCGTGTTTTGTATTCGGTATATCAGTTTATAGGATTTCCTAACAATGGTTTCATTGTTTAAACAATGTATTCAGTTTTACTTTATTTTACATTTCTAGAAATTCACACCGGCGAACACCTTTAAAACGAAAAAATATTTACGTCATTCATTTGGAAATGTGCTTTTTAATTAGGAATTTAATTTTAAGCCGTGCACCGGAATGTAATGCGAAAATATTGCGTGTTTTTTATTCGGTATATCAGTTTCCAGGATTCCCTAACAATGGTTTCATTTTTTAAACAATGTATTCGGTTTTACTTTAAATTCTAAAAAACAAACTGGCGAACTATTTTAAAACCGAAAAATTTTTACATCATTCATTTGAAAGTGTGCTTATGTCCAAGCCGGGAATAGATCTCCCGTGCTCTACAACTAAGCCACAAGGACGATGGCATCTCTCACTTATAAAAGTCGGTAAGGTTGCAACCACAGCACTAGATGGAAAAGACTTCAAGAGCACACAATCTAGTGGCGAAACATGAGTTGCAAATGAACCCAGCATCGGTGAAATTACATTTTTAATTATTTTTTCAACTAGTTTTCAGCAGTGAAATTACGATAGAAATTATTGAATATTAAATACGTGAATAATCATATTGCTAACAAATCGTTAACAGACTTATATAAGTGACAGATGCCAAGTTGGGAATCGTCCTTGTGGCTTAGTGGTAGAGCACTGGAGATCCAGGGGCCCGGGATCGATTCCCGTCTTGGACATTTTTCACTAAGTTGGTTTACGATTTGTTAGCAATGTGATTATTCACGTATTTAATATTCAATATTTTCATTGTTTAAACAATATTTTGTTTTACTTTATTTTGCATTTCAAAAAACTCACACAGGTGAACAACTTTAAAACCGAAAAATTTTTACTTCATTCATTTGTAAATATGCTTTTTTATTAGGAAATTAATTTTCAGCCGTGCACTGGAATTTGATGCGAAAATATATTGTGTTTTGCATTGGCTATATCAGTTTCCAGGATTTCCTAACAATGGTTTCATTGTTTAAACAATGTATTCGGTTTTTCTTTATTTTACATTTCTATAAACTCACAATTTTCAGCCGTGCACCGGAATTTAATTCTAAAACATTGCGTGTTTTGTATTCGGTATATCAATTTCCAGGGTTCCCTAACAATGGTTTCATTGTTTAAACAATGTATTCGGTTTTGCTTCATTTTACATTCCTAAAACTTCACACAGGCGAACAACTTTAAAACCGAAAAATTTTTACGTCATTCATTTTTAAATGTACTTATTTATTAGGAAATTAATTTTCAGCCGTGCACCGGAATTTAATTCGAAAATATTGCGTGTTTTGTATATGGTTTATCAGTTTCCAGGATTTCTTAACAATGGTTTCATTGTTTAAACAATGTATTCAGTTTTTCTTTATTTTACATTTCAAAAAACTCACCTTGCCGATCTACTTTAAAACGGAAAAATTTTTACGTCATTCATTTGGAAATGTGCTAATTTATTACGAAAAACACTTTCAGCCGTGCACAGGAATTTAATTCGAAAATATTTCGTGTTTTGTATTCGGTATAACAGTTTACAGCATTTTCTAACAATGGTTTCATTTTTCCATTATCGGTTTTACTTCATTTTAAATTTCTAAAAATTCGCACAGGAGAACACCTTTAAAACGGCAAATAATTTACGTCATTCATTTGGAAATGTGCTAATTCATTAGGAAATTAACTTCTAGCCGTGCACCGGAATTTAAATCGAAAATATTGCATGTTTTGTATTCAGTATATCAGTTATTTGGGATATCCTAACAATGCAGTAGATTAATATTAATACAATTATTCTAGTTGGTAAATAAATCATCTAATATCCTAACAATGGTTTCATTGTTTAAACAATGTATTCGGTTTTACTTTATTTTACATTTCTAAAAACTCACACAGGGGAACAAATTTAAAACCGAAAAATGATTACTTCATTCATCAGTTAATGTGCATATTTATTGCGAAATTAATTTTCAGCCGGGCACCGGAATTTAATGCGAAAATATTGCGTGTTTTGTATTTGGTATATCAGTTTCCAGGATTCCTTAATAATGGTTTCATTTTTTAATTAATTTTTAACTACTTTTCAGCTGTGAAATTACGCTTGAAATTATTGAATATTAAATACGTGAATAATCACATTGCTACAAAGTCTTTAACAGACTTATATAAGTGAGCGATGCCAAGCTGGGCATCGTCCTTGTGGCTTAGTGGTCCAGGGTCCAATGATCGATTCCCGGCTTGGACATTTTTCCCTAAGTTGGTGTACGACTTGTTAGCAATGTGATTATTCACGTATTTAGTATTCAATGGTTTCATTGTTTAAACAATATTCGGTTTTACTTTATTTTACATTTCTAATAATTCACACAGACGAACACCTTTAAAACGAAAAAGCATTTGCGTCATTCATTTGGAATTGTGCTTTTTTAATAGGAAATTAATTTTCAGCCGTGCACCGGAATGTAATGCGAAAATATTGCGCGCTTTTTATTCGGTATATCAGTTTCCATGATTCCCTAACAATGGTTTCATTGTTTAAACAATGTATTTGGTTTTACTTTATTTTATATTTTAAAAATTCACACAGGCGAACTCCTTTAAAACGAAATTTTTTTACGTCATTCATTTGGAAATGTGCTTTTTCATTAGGAAATTAATTTTCAGCCGTGCACAGAAATTCAATGCGAAAATATTGCGTGTTTTGTATATCAGTTTCCAGGATTCCTTAACAATGGTTTCATTTTTTAATTAATTTTTTAACTACTTTTCAGCTGTGAAATTACGCTTGAAATTATTGAATATTAAACACGTGAATAATCACATTGCTAACAAGTCGTAAACCAACGTAGTGAAAAATGTCCAAGCCGGGATTCGAACCCGATCCCTTGGAATAGATCTCCAGTCCTCCACCACTAAGCCACAACGACGATGCCCAGCTTGGCATTTCTCAGTTATATAAGTCGGTAAGTTTGCAACCGCAGCACTAGATGGAAAAGTCTTCACGAGCACACAATCACGTGGCGAAACATGACACGCAAATGAACCCATCATCGGTGAATATACAATTATAATTAATTATTCCTTTTTTATTAGAAAATTAATTTTCAGCCGTGCACCGGAATTTAATTCGAAAATATTGCCTGTTTTGTATTAGGTATATCAGTTTCCAGGATTTCTTAACAATGGTTTCATTGTTTAAACAATATATTCGGTTTTACTTTATTTTACATTTTTAAAAACTCATACTTGCGAACTACATTAAAACCGAAAAATTTTTACATCATTCATTTGAAAATGTGCTTATTTCTTAGAAAATAAATTTTCAGCCGTGCACCGGGGTTTATTTCGAAAATATTCCATATTTTGTATTCGGCATATCAGTTTCCAGGATTCCGTAACAAAGGTTTTCATTATTTAATTAATTTTTCGACTACTTTTCAGCAGTGAAATTACGCTTGAAATTATTGAAAATTAAATACGCGAATAATCACATTAGTAACAAGTCGTAAACAGTGACAGATGCCAAGCTGGGTATCGTCCTTGTGGCTTAGTGGTAAAGCAATGGAGATATATTCCAGGGGCCCGGGATCTATTCCTGGCATGGACATTTTTCACTGAGTTGGTTTACGACTTGTTAGCAATGTGATTATTCACGTATTTAATATTCAATTATTTTATTTTTTTTAACAATATTCGGTTTTACTTTATTTTACATTTCAAAAAACTCACACTGGTGAACTACTTTAAAACCGAAAAATTTTTGCGTCATTCATTTGGAAATGTGTTTTTTTATTAGGAAATTAATTTTCAGACGTGCACCGGAATTTAATTCGAAAATATTGCATGTTTTGTGTTCCGTGCAGCAGTTTTTAGGATTCCCTAACAATGGTTTCATTGTTTAAACAATGTATTCGGTTTTACTTTATTTTATATTACTAAAAATTCACAACGGTGAACAACTTTAAAACCGAAACATTTTTACGTCATTCATTTGCAAATGTGTTTTTTTTATTAGGAAATTAATTTTCAGCTGTGCACCGGAAATTAATTCGAAAATATTGCGTGTTTTGTATTTGGTATATCAGTTTCTACGATTTCCTAATAATGGCTTCATTGTTTAAACAATGTATTCTGTTTTACTTTATTTTACATATCTAAAAACTCACACAGGCGAACTACTTTAAAACCGAAAAATGTTTACGTCATTCATTTGGAAATGTGCTTTTAGGTAGATTTCGTATGAAATACTACCTATTAGGATCGTTCCTATGTTGGAATTTCTGAAAACTTTTTGCAAATCTTCACCGATCATAACCCCTAGAACCCAAAAGCACCCTCAGTAAAAAACTTTATCTATCTATCTATCTATCTATCTATCTATCTATCTAAATAGATCACTTTCTTCTGGACACGATAACTTTCGTAATTCTGCACCAATCTCTTCCAAACTGATACATAAAATCAATGGCCATAAAATCTCGGTCAAGTTCGTTAATGGGCAAAATCGGACCAAGGGGATGGAAATAGGGAGGGGTTTTGTGAAAAGAGAAAACCCCCATAACTTCTTAATTTTTGTACATATCAAATCAGTTTAAAATTTTTATTACTTCTAAAAATAGGTTCAAAAATTTATGTATCACAGATTTTTGATAAAGTTAAAAATGGGCTCAAGGGGCGCAAAAAATTGGGTTTTTGGAAGAAAAAAAATCATAACTTCGTCAATTCTCAAGATATCAAATCCAATTACTTTTATTATAAATCTCCATAACATTATCTACAACTTTTATATTCACAAGTTTTTGATATAACCAATTCGTACCGCAAAAAAAATTAAAAACGAAAACAAAAAGGGGGTTTGAAGAAGAAAAAAATCCCTAACTCCGTCAATTAAAAAGATAAAAGATTCCCATGAATTTATCATATATCTTCTTAATTTTGTCTACAACATCTATATAGACAAGTTTTGGATAGGACCAATTCTTACAGCAAAACAAATTAAAAATACATAGCGGTTGACGGAAAAAAATCATCTTAGTAACGGTGTATTCAAATCCAAACTGCTTATTTTCTGACTCATTTTACAATTCATTTTTGCTCGCAAAGGCTTCCAATTGGTACGTTTTCTTACTCAGAAACTATATAAACTACCGTAATGGTCGATTGTTTTATAGAGGCAGAATATATATTTTTTAAATGCTGTTAAAAATGGCACTTTGAACCGAATCTACCGAAGTGGATTGTGTTGGAAAAATCATTGTCACTCAAATCCAAACTGCTTATTTTCTGACTAATTTTTAAATTCACTTTTACTTTCAAACGTTTTTAATTGGTAGATTCGCTTATTCAGAAACTATATAATGTACTGTAATGATCGATTTTTGGATAGAGGCAGAATATATTTCAAAAAACGATGTCAAAGTGGGCATTTTGAATGGAATTTCCCGAAGCGATTGTGTTAGAAACGAAAAATATTGTTCTTCTGAGAAAATAATTGTTTATATATCAAGTTTCAATTAATTGAACAAAAAATAAAAACACAGGTCGCTTAAAAATCTCTTCAAAAATCACGTCAGCAAGTTTCATATTTTTTTTATATTAAAAATGAATCTGGAATTATGACAGAAAATGTCGAGTTGTTGAGCATGGAAAAGTATTTTTTTTAATACCGCCCTAACATGATTCTTATAAAACCAGCTATTATATAAAAATGAAATAAAAACTTGCCAAAAGCGGCCAGATAAAAAAGTTAAAGTGGATTTATCTCTAATCATGATTTAGTTTTTGTTTGTGAAATTAGTATATTTGACTTCGAAATCTACCTCTGCCTGTAGGCCGGGCCGGCAGGGATTTTTTTATTAGGAAATTAATTTTCAGCCGTGCACCGAAATTCAATGCGAAAATATTGCGTGTTTTGTACATCAGTTTCCAGGATTCCTTAACAATGGTTTCATTTTTTTAATTAATTTTTTAACTACTTTTCAGCAGTGAAATTACGCTTGAAATTATTGAATATTAAATACGTGAATAATCACATTGCTAACAAGTCGTAAACCAACGTAGTGAAAAATGTCCAAGCCGGGAATCGAACCCGGTCCCCTGGAATAGAACCCGGTCCCCTGGAATAGATCTCCAGTCCTCTACCACTAAGCCACAATGACGATGCCCAACTTGGCATCTCTCACTTATATAAGTAGGTAAGGTTGCAACCGCAGCACTAGATGGAAAAGTCTTCACGAGCACACAATCACGTGGCGAAACATGACATGCAAATGAACCCATCATCGGTGAATATACAATTATAATTAATTTTTGCAGATTATTATTAGAAATTATTGCAGATAATTATTAGAAAATTAATTTTCAGCCGTGCACCGGAATTTAATTCGAAAATATTGCCTGTTTTGTATTAGTTATATCAGTTTCCAGGATTTCTTAACAATGGTTTCATTGTTTAAACAATATATTCGGTTTTACTTTATTTTATATTTCAAAAAACTCACACTTGCGAACTACATTAAAACCGAAAAATTTTTACATCATTCATTTGAAAATGTGCTTCTTTCTTAAAAAATAAATTTTCAGCAGTGCACCGGGATTTATTTCGAAAATATTAAATATTTTGTATTCGGTATATCAGTTTCTAGGATTTCCTAACAATGGTTTCATTGTTTAAACAATGGATTCGGTTTTACTTTATTTTACATTTCAAAAAACTCACACAGGTGAACTAAATTAAAACCGAAAAATTTTTATGTCATTCATTTGGAAATGTGCTTATTTATTAGAAAATTAATTTTCAGCCGTGCAACGGAATTTAATTCGAAAATATTGCCTGTTTTGTATTCGGTATATCAGTTTCCAGGATTTCTTAACAATGGTTTCATTGTTTAAAAAATGTATTCGGTTTTACTTTATTTTATATTTCTAAAAACTCACACAGGCGAACTACTTTAAAACCTAAAAATTTTTACGTCATTCATTTGGAAATGTGCTTATTTCTTAGAAAATTAATTTTCAGCCGTTCACCGGAATTTAATTCGAAAATATTGCATGTTTTGTGTTCGGTAGAGCAGTTTTTAGGATTCCTTAACAATGGTTTCATTGTTTAATCAATGTATTCGGTTTTACTTTATTTTATATTTCTAAAAACTCACATTTGCGAACAACTTTAAAACCGAAAAATTTTTAAATCCTTCATTTGGAAATGTGCTTATTTATTAGGAAATTAATCTTGTGCCATGCACCGGAATTTAATTCGAAAATATTGCGTGTTTTGTATTCGGTATACCGGTTTCCAGGATTCCCTAACAATGGTTTTCATTTTTTAATTAATTTTTCAACTACTTTTCCGCAGTGAAATTACGGAATAATAAATACGTGTATAATCACATTGCTAACAAGTCATAAACCAACTTAGTGAAAATTGTCCAAGGCGGAAATCGAACCCGGTCCCCTGGAACAGATTTCCAGTGGTCTACCACTAAGCCACAAGGTCGATGCCCAGCTTGGCATCTCTCACTTATATAAGTCGGTAAGGTATCAACCATAGCACTAGATGGAAAAGGGTTCATGAGCACACAATTTAGTGGCGAAACATGAGTAGCAAATGAACCCAGCATCGGTGAATATACAATTTAATTAATTTTTAGACTACTTTTGAACAGTGAAATTACGCTTGAAATTATTCAAAATTAACTACGCGTATAATGACATTGCTAACAAGTCCTAAACAGACTTATATAAGTGACAGATGCGAAGCTGGGCACCGTCCTTGTGGCTTAGTGGTAGAGCACTGAAGCTCCAGGGCCCGGTATCGATTCCCGTCTTGGACATTTTTCACTAAGTTGGTTTACGATTTGTTAGAATGTGGTTATTCACGTATTTAATATTCAATGGTTTCATTGTTTAAACAATATTCGGTTTTACTTTATTTTAACATCTAAAAATTCACACAGGCGAACACCTTTACGTGATAATTGGGCGAAATATTTACGTGATTCATTTGGAAATGAGCTTTTTTATTAGGAAATTAGTATTCAGCCCTGCACCGAAATTTAATGCGAAAATTTTGCGTGTTTTGTATTTGGTATATCAGTTACCAGGATTCAATAACAATGGTTTCATTGTTTAAACTATGCATTCAGTTTTAATTTATTTTACATTTCTGAAAATTCACACTGGCGAACACCTTTAAAACGGAAAAATATTTACGTCATTCCTTTGGAAATGTGCGTATTTATTAGGAAATCAAGTTTCAGCCGTGCACCGGAATTTATTTCGAAAATATTGCATAATTTGTATTCTGTATATCAGTTTCTAGGATTTCCTAACAATGGTTTCATTGTTTAAACAATGTATTCGGTTTTACTTTATTTCACATTTCTAAAAACTCATACAGGGGAACTGCTTTAAAACCGAAAATTTTTCACGTCATTCATTTGGAAATGTGCTTTTTTATTAGGAAATTAATTTTCAGCCGTGCACTGGAATTTATTGCGAAAATATTGCGTGCTTTTTATTCGGTATATCAGTTTCCATGATTCCCTAACAATGGTTTCATTGTTTAAACAATGTATTTGGTTTTACTTTATTTTACATTCCATTTCAGCCGTGCACCGAAATTCAATGCGAAAATATTGCGTGTTTTGTACATCAGTTTCCAGGATTCCTTAACAAAGGTTTCATTTTTTAATTAATTTTTTAACTACTTTTCAGCAGTGAAATTACGCTTGAAATTATTGAATATTAAATACGTGAATAAACACATTGCTAACAAGACGTAAACCAACGTAGTGAAAAATGTCCAGCCCGGGATTCGAACCCGGTCCCCTGGAAGAGATCTCCAGTCCTCTACCACTAAGCCACAAGGACGATGCCCAGCTCGGCATTTCTCACTTATATAAGTCGGTAAGGTTGCAACCGCAGCACTAGATGGAAAAGTATTCACGAGCACACAATCACGTGGCTAAACATGACACGCAAATGTACCCATGATCGGTGAATATACAATTATAATTAATTTTTGCTTTTTTATTCGAAAAATAATTTTCAGACCTGCACCGGAATTTTATTCGAAAATATTGCCTGATTTGTATTAGGTATACCAGTGTCCATGATTTCTTAACAATGGTTTCATTGTTTAAACAATGGATTCGGTTTTACTTTATTTTACATTTCAAAAAACTCACACAGATGAACTACTTTAAAACCGAACTTTTTTTTACGTCATTCGTTTGGAAATGTGCTTATTTATTTGAAAATTAATTTTCAGCCGTGCACCGGTATTTAATTCGAAAATATTGCGTGTTTTGTATTCGGTATATCAGTTTCCAGGATTTCCTAACAATGGTTTCATTGTTTAAGCAGTGTATTCGGTTTTACTTTATTTTATATTTCTATAAACTCACACAGGCGAACTAGTTTAAAAACGAAAAATGTTTATGTCATTCATTTGGAAATGTGCTTATTTCTTAGAAAATTTATTTTCAGCCGTGCACCGGAATTTAATTCGAAAATATTGCATGTTATGTGTACGGTGCAGCAGTTTTTAGGATTCCTTAAC
The DNA here is from genome assembly GCA_963932465.1 of Maratus speciosus. NCBI lineage: Eukaryota > Metazoa > Arthropoda > Arachnida > Araneae > Salticidae > Maratus > Maratus speciosus. Next base: position 544,297 of record OZ010797.1, on the reverse strand, counting down.
AATGGTTGCATTGTTTAAACATTGTATTAGGTTTTACTTTATTTCATATTACTGAAAATTCACACAAGCGAACAACTTTAAAATCGAAAAATTTTACGTCATTCATTTGGAAATGTGCTTATCTATTAGGAAATTAATTTTCAACCGTGCACCTAAATTTAATTCGAAAATATTGCATGTTCTGTGTTCGGTGCAGCAGTTTCTAGGATTTCCTAACAATGGTTTCATTGTTTAAACAATGGATTCGGATTTACTTTATTTTACATTTCAAAAACTCACACAGGTGAACTACTTTAAAACCGAACTTTTTTTACGTCATTCATTTGGAAATGTGCTTATTTATTTGAAAATTAATTTTCAGCCGTTCACCGGTATTTAATTCGAAAATATTGCGTGTTTTGTATTCGGTATATCAGTTTCCAGGATTTCCTAACAATGGTTTCATTGTGTAAGAAATGTATTCGGTTTTACTTTATTTTATATTTCTATAAACTCACACAGGCGAACTAGTTTAAAAACGAAAAATGTTTACGCCATTCATTTGGAAATGTGCTTATTTCTTAGAAAAATTTTTTTCAGACGTGCACCGGAATTTAATTCGAAAATATTGCATATTTTGTGTTCGGTGCAGCAGTTTTTAGGATTCCTTAACAATGGTTTCATTGTTTAAACATTGTATTAGGTTTTACTTTATATTATATTTTTAAAATCTCACATTTGCGAAAACTTTAAAACCGAAAAATTTTTACGTCATTCATTTGGAAATGTGCTTATTTATTAGGAAATTAATTTTCAGTCGTGCACGTAAATTTAATTCGAAAATATTGCGTGTTTTCTATTCGGTATATCAGTTTCCAGGATTCCCTAACAATGGTTTTCATTTTTTAATTAATTTTTCAACTACTTTTCAGCAGTGAAATTACGCTTGAAATTATTGAATATTAAATACGTGTATACTTAGTGAAGAATGTCCAAGCCGGGAATCGAACCCGGTCCCCTGGAACAGATTTCCAGTGGTCTACCACTAAGCCACAAGGTCGATTCGGTTTTACTTTATTTTACATTTCAAAAAACTGACACTAGTGAACTACTTTAAAAACAAAAAATTTGTACTTCATTCATTTGGAAATGTGCTTTTTTATTAGAAAACTAACTTTCAGAAGTGCACCGGAATTTAATTCGAAAATATTGCGTGTTTTTTATTCGGTATATCAGTCTCCATGATTCCCAAACAATGGTTTCATTGTTTAAACAATGGATTCGGTTTTACTTTATTTTACATTTCAAAAAACTCACACAGGTTAACTACTTTAAAACCGAACTTTTTTTACGTCATTCATTTGGAAATGTGCTTATTTATTTGAAAATTAATTTTCAGCCGTGCACCGGAATTTAATTCGAAAATATTGCGTGTTTTGTATTCGGTATATCGGTTTCTAGGATTTCCTAATAATGGCTTCATTGTTTAAACAATGTATTCTGTTTTACTTTATTTTACATTCCTAATAATTCCCACGGGCGAGCACCTTTAAATCGAAAAAATATTTACGTCATTAATTTGGAATTGTGCTTTTTTACTGGGAAATTAATTTTCAGCCGTGCACCGGAGTGTAATGCGAAAATATTGCGTGTTTTTTATTCGGTATATCAGTCTCCATGATTCCCAAACAATGGTTTCATTGTTTAAAATATGTATTTGGTTTTACTTTATTTTACATTTCTAAAACCCCACACAGGCAAACTACTTTAAAACCGAAAAATGTTTACGTCATTCATTTAGAAATGTGCTTATTTATTGGGAAATAAATTTTCTGCCGTGCTCCGGAATTTAATTCGAAAATATTGCCTGTTTTGTATTCGGTATATCAGTTTCTACGATTTCCCAACAATGGTTTCATTGTTTAGACAATGTATTCAGTTTTACTTTATTTTAACATCTAAAAATTCACACAGGCGAACACCTTTAAAACGGAAAAATATTTACGTGATTCATTTGGAAATGAGCTTTTTTATTAGGAAATTAGCATTCAGCCCTGCACCGAAATTAAATGCGAAAATATTGCGTGTTTTGTATTTGGTATATCAATTACCAGGATTCAGTAACAATGGTTTCATTGTTTAAATTATGCGTTCAGTTTTAATTTATTTTACATTTCTAAAACCCCACACAGGCAAACTACTTTAAAACCGAAAAATGTTTACGTCATTCATTTGGAAATGTGCGTATTTATTAGGAAATTAAGTTTCAGCTGTCCATCGGAATTTATTTCGATAATATTGCATATTTTGTATTCTGTATATCAGTTTCTAGGATTTCCTAACAGTGGTTTCATTGTTTAAACAATGTGTTCGGTTTTACTTTATTTCACATTTCTAAAAACTCATACAGGGGAACTGTTTTAAAACCGAAAATTTTTCACGTAATTCATTTGGAAATGTGCTTTTTTATTAGGAAATTAATTTTCACCCGAGCACTAGAATTTAATTCGAAAATATTGCGTGTTTTGTATTCGGTATATCAGTTTCAATGATTTCCTAACAATTGTATCATTGTTTAAACAATGCATTCAGTTTTACTTTATTATACATTTCTAAAAATTCACACAGGCGAACACCTTTAAAACGAAAAAATATTTTCATCATTCATTTGGAAATGTGCTTTTTTATTAGAAAATTAATTTTAAGCCGTGCACCGGAATTTATTTCGAAAATATTGCATGTTTTGTATTCGGTACATCAGTTTACAGGATTTCCTAACAATGGTTTCATTGTTTAAACAATGTATTCGGCTTTACTTTTTTTTACATTTCTAAAAACTCACACAAGCGAACTAGTTTAAAATCGAAAAATGTTTACGTCATTCATTTGGAAATGTGCTTATATTTATTTTCAGCCGTGAAATTTATTTTCAGCCGTGCACCGAATTCAATGCGAAAATATTGCGTGTTTTGTATTTAGTAAATTCAGTTTCCAGTATTCCTTAACAATGGTTTCATTGTTTAAACAATGTATTCGTTTTTGCTTCATTTTACATTTCTAAAAATTCACACAAGCGAACAACTTTAAAACCGAGTAATTTTTACGTCTTTCATTTGGAAATGTGCTTATTTATCAGAAAAAGAATTTTCAGCCGTGCACCGGAATTTATTTCGAAAATATATCGTGTTTTGTATTCGGTATATCATTTTCCAAGATTTCCTAACAATGGTTTCATTGTTTAAACAATGTCTTCGGTTTTACCTTATTTTACATTTCTAAAAACGCACACTGGCAAACTACTGTAAATCAGAAAAATTTTTACTTCATTCATTTGTGAATAGGCTTTTTTATTAGGAAACAAATTTTCAGCCGTGCACCGGAATATAATGCGAAAATATATCGTGTTTTGTATTCGATATATAAGTTTCAAGGATTTCCTAACATTGGTCTCATTGTTTAAACAATGCATTCAGTTTTAATTTATTTTACATTTCTAAAAATTCACACAGGCGAACACCTTTAAAACGAAAAAATATTTACGTCATTCATTTGGAAATGTGCTTTTTTATTAGGAAATTAATTTTCAGCCGTGCACCGGAATTTAATGCAAAAATATATCGTGTCTTCTATTGGATATATGAGTTTCCAGGATTCCCTAACAATAGTTTCATTGTTTAAACAATGTATTCAGTTTTTCTTTATTTTACATTTCTAAAATCTCACATTTGAGAACAACTTTAACACCGACAAATTTTTACATCATTCCTTTGAAAATGTGCTTATTTCTTAGAAAATAAATTTTCAGCCGTGCCCCGGAATATATTTCGAAAATATCGCATATTTTGTATTCGGTATATCAGTTTCTAGGATTTCCTAACAATGGTTTCATTGTTTAAACAATATTCGGTTTTACTTTATTTTACATGTCTAAAAACTCACACTGGCGAACTACTTTAAAACCGAAAAATTTTTACATCATTCCTTTGAAAATGTGCTTATTTCTTAGAAAATATACTTTCAGCCGTGCCCCGGAATTTATTTCGAAAATATCGCATATATTGTATTCGGTATATCAGTTTCTAGGATTTCCTAACAATGGTTTCATTGTTTAAACAATGTAATCCGCTTTACTTTATTTTACATTTCTAAAAACTCACACAGGTGAACTACTTTAAAACCGAAAAATTTTTACGTCATTCATTTGGAAATGTGCTTTTTTATTAGGAAATTAATTTTCAGCTGTGCACCGCAATTTAATTTGAAAATATTGCGTGTTTTGTATTCGGTATATCAGTTTCCAGGATTTCTCAACAATGGTTTCATTGTTTAAACCATGTATTCGATTTTAAGTTATTTTATATTTCTAAAAACTCACACTGGCGAACTACTTTAAAACTGAAAAATTTTTACGTTTTTCATTTGAATATGTGCTTATTTCTTAGAAAATAAATTTTCAGCCGTGCCTCGGAATTTATTTCGAAAATATCGCATATTTTGTATTCGGTATATCAGTTTCTAGGATTTCCTAACAATGGTTTCATTGTTTAAACAATGTATTCGGTTTTACTTTATTTACATTTCTAAAAACTCTCACAGGTGAACTACTTTAAAACCGAAATTTTTTTACGTCATTCATTTGTAAATAGGCTTTTTTATTAGGAAACTAATTTTCAGCCGTGCACCGGAATAAAATGCGAAAATATATCGTGTTTTGTATTCGATATATAAGTTTCAAGGATTTCCCAACAATGGTCTCATTGTTTAAACAATGCATTCAGTTTTAATTTATTTTACATTTCTAAAAACTCACATTTGAGAACAACTTTAAAACCGACAATTTTTTACGTCATTCATTTGGAAATGTGTTTTTTTATTAGGAAATTAATTTTCATCCGTGAACCGAAATTTAATTCGAAAGTATTGCGTGTTTTGTATTCGGTATATCAATTTCCTGGGTTCCCTAACAATGGTTTCATTGTTTAAACAATGTATTCGGTTTTTCTTCATTTTACATTTCTAAAAATTCACACAGCCGATTAACTTTTAAACCGAGAAATTTTTACGTCTTTCATTTGAAAATGTGCTTATTTCTTAGAAAATAAATTTTCAGCCGTGCCCCTGAATATATTTCGAAAATATCGCATATTTTGTATTCGGTATATCAGTTTCTAGGATTTCCTAACATTGGTTTCATTGTTTAAACAATGTATACGGTTCTACTTTATTTTACATTTCTAAAAACTCACACTGGCAAACTACTTTAAAACCGAAAAATATTTACGTCATTCATTTCGAAATGTACTTTTTTATTAGGAAATTAATTTTCAGCCGTGCACCGGAAATTAATTCGAAAATATTGCGTGTTTTGCATTCGGTTTATCAGTTTCAAGGATTTCCTAACCATGGTCTCATTGTTTAAACAATGCATTCAGTTTTACTTTATTTTACATTTCCAAAAATTCACATAGGCGAACACCTTTAAAACGAAAATATATTTACGTCATTCACTTTTAAATGTGCTTTTTTATTAGGAAATTAGTTTTCAGCCGTGCACCGGAAATTAATTCGAAAATATTGCGTGTTTTGTATTCGGTATATCAGTTTCAAGGATTTCCTAACAATGGTTTCATTGTTTAAACAATGCATTCAGTTTTACTTTATTTTACATTTCTAAAAACTCACACTGGCGAACTACTTTAAACCCGAAAAATTTTTACACCATTCATTTGAAAATGTGGTTATGTCCAAGCCGGGAAACGAACTCGGTCCCCTGGAATAGATCTCCAGTGCTCTACCACTTAGCCACAAGGACTATGGCATCTCTCACTTATATAAGTCGGTAAGGTTGCAACCACAGCACTAGATGGAAAAGACTTCATGAGCACACAATGTAGTGGCGAAACATGAGTAGCAAATGAACCCAGCATCGGTGAATATACATTTTTAATTAATTTTTCAGCTACATTTCAGCAGTGAAATTACACTTCAAATTATTGAATATTAAATACGTGAATAGTCACATTGCTAACAAGTCGTAAACAGACTTATATAAGTGACAGATGCCAAGCTGGGCACCGTCCTTGTGGCTTAGTGGTAGAGCCCTGGAGCTCCAGGGGCCCTGGATCGATTCCCGTCTTGGACAATTTCACTAAGTTGGTTTACGATTCGTTAGCAATGTGATTATTCACGTATTTAATATTCAATGGTTTCATTGCTTACACAATATTCGGTTTTACTTTATTTTACATTTCTAAAAACTCACACTGGAAAACTACATTAAAACCGAAAAATTTTTACATCATTCCTTTGAAAATGTGCTTATTTCTTAGAAAATATATTTTTAGCCGTGCCCCGGAATTTATTTCGAAAATATCGCATATTTTGTATTCGGTATATCAGTTTCTAGGATTTCCTAACAATGGTTTCATTGTTTAAACAATGTGTTCCGTTTTACTTTATTTTATATTTCTAAAAATTCACGCAGGCGAACACTTTTAAAACGAAAAAATATTTACGTCATTCATTTGGGCTTTTTTATTAGGAAATTAATTTTCAGCCGTGCACCGGAATGTAATGCGAAAATATTTCTAGTTTTGAATTCGGTATATCATTTTCCAAGATTTCCTAACAATGGTTTCATTGTTTAAACAATGTCTTCTCTTTTACCTTATATTACATTTCTAAAAACTCACACTG